>LDKF01000523.1:85477-122493 GCA_001026735.1 Rotylenchulus reniformis
CCCCTCCCTCTCTCTGATCAATTCATAATCCCTTCGCCAAATTCAGCACAGATTGTTGCCCCAAGGCATTGGAAGCTGTGATCACCAACTGCTGATCAGAGCTCAAGGATCAATTACTGGGAATCTGAAAGGGCCCCCTCCTCCTAAAGCTTTGTCAACTAATCATTCATTTATTTCGGATCACCGATTTTTCTGGGCCCAACAATTGTTGTCCCTTTCATAATTTCTGGTCCGATCACTATCGTTTTTGACCTGGTAGCTTTATTTTCTGGTGCAACGGGGTCCGTATCATTCAGACCAAAATTTTGCAAAAAATTCCAAAACTTTCTCTGTCCAATTTTATCAGTTTTCACTTCATTCGCCCCCCAATTTTTTTAGGCATTTTGTCCTCAAACTTCTAAACATTTGCTGATTATCCGGTGCTTTCGCCAACAATGCGGGTTCTGCTGTTGTGCCTGTACTGCTCCAACTTCTCGGCCTTTCTCCTCTCCCTCATCCCCATCTTCGGCAGTGCCAATGTGAGTATCAAAAAAGGGATTAAAACTGGACCAAAAACAGCCGCAAATACCTAGATCCATTGCTCTTACTTATTGTTATTGTGATCCCTTGGGATTCCCCTGAATTCCCATTGATCCCGGTGTATCATACTCATAATTAGTAATTGGCCACATTCTATCAAATTTATCAATGATCAGTCTGCTGGCCCTCGGCCAACCAGACACTTTTGACTTTTCATTTCAATTTTGGCGGGTTCTAATCCATCCCCCCCCCCCTAATCAGCCAGACAAAGTGATCAGAAAGGGGAGAAAGGGACATTCATTCATCAATCATCCCTTGTCATCGAATTCGCCTCATCAGGACGAGAGACGAAGGTTATAGGACCCAAAGTGAACTTTTACAATGAAATGGGCCAAGGGCCAATGAACAGAAAAATCGGTTCAGAAAATCTTCAGTGATCCGTTGAGTGATCACTGATCACAGAGATCATCTCCATATAGACATCCAAAAGTGCATTTGGGACGCTGATCAGTTGCTCCTAGTCCATGGCATAAATCAGTGATCGGTCTCGAGTTCTTGATCAATTCTCCACCCTGGCATAAGTTGAAGTCGATTTCAGGCCGATCAGCTCTCATCGGGGGACATGGATCTGCCTAAGAATATTGCCTTAGACCATTATGGGTTTATGGCCAGAGGGCACTCCCGGGCATCGATCTTTGATCAGAACTTCATCGATCGGACTTACCAAAATGCTCTCAAAGTTCCTTCGTAGATCACCTTGCGATCAATCGCAACAAATTGTGTCTCTTCTGTCCTCCTTCTCTTCTTTTCCTATTGCACTTTTAGGCCATTCTCTTCATGATAAAGGGGAATTTACAGTTTGGGGACATCAGGAACCGGGTGACATTGGCAAGAGACACGTGAGCTTGGGGATTATTGCGTTTCCCTTTTTTCTTATCATCTTTTCCGTGCTTATCACGAGCAAAAGTCGCTGAAACATTTGAATTTAGAGGGAAGAAAATTTCGGCTAAAGTTGTGAAAAAATTCCGAATTTCCACTGGCCTAAAGAGAAGGCCTGGATCATTTATCAGGATATCTAGTATATGTATCTGCCTATAAACAGTTTCCCGAGAGAATTGAATCATTACTTAAGTTCGAGAGTCTCTAGCCTACTCCACTCCGCTTTGTATTCGCTTTCTCTGTCCATGTCTTCCTTCTACCGTAGTCTGGATCTGGATACTGTAACTGACTCCAATCATCCAAAAGTGATCTTTGCAAAAATGGGTGCTGTGATGGTCCTTTTGTTGTTCGACTTCAAATACAGAATCCGGCCCATCCCGGCCCCACCCAAAAAGGAAGGTCATCATCAGCATAGGAGAGAGAGAGAGAGGAAGGAGAGGAAGGAGATGGAAGATTAATGGAGGGGGGGGGGGAGGACCAAGGCCCGGGTGCAATGTTTGGGAGAGACAAAACGGGAGGAAAGAAAGGAACCAAAACAAAAGTTGCGCAATTTGGGAATTGGAAGTCCCGATGAAGATTTAGAGGGTCAAGAGTTCGGGGTATTTTGGAGAGAATGTGCCAGGTTAGAATCTCTGATCAGGATTGGTGATCATCGCCGGTGAAAAATCAACATTTTGGAATCAAATGCCCGAAAACAGGGACAATAACTCCATCCGAATAATATTGTTAGCTATGGCGAATTTGTCTTTGGTGGGATCTGGTCATCGTCATTGCTGATTGTCCTTCCCTTCAGGGAAATTGATGACTGAGAATTTTTCATTTTGAAAAGGGTTGTTACCCCGGGAATTTTTGGGAATTTAGGACCCTAGAACTGGATTTTGGGTTTCTTCCCCTGGCAACTCGGTCCCTGATCAGTTTGTCCCCTTTGGTTCCAGGCCAACGACCCCGGGGCCAACAGTCGCCCCTTCCTGGATGTGTACCTGAGGGTCGAACCGGTGAGTGATTCGGACGAATCAAAAGATTTTCTGGGTCCCCAACCCCCTCAAAAAGATCGATGACTTTTGCGGCGCCCTCCGCTGCAACATCAGCTATGCAATTTCGGTAAGTTTGGACCAAATTTCATCCGGTTTGGACATCATTGACTTTGGAATCTTTCGAACCCTAAAATTGACCTTAGGATCTTAGACTTTAGGATCGTAAGCATCTTCTCACTATTCGAAGCTCAATCTTGGATCCATCGGATTCGCGGATCTTCTCCGAACTAATTCTCGAATTTTGGACTTTTTCGGGCTTCCCTACCCCCATCCGAATTTCAAAATTTTGGTCCTGAGCCTCAATTTTCCCACCATCCTCTAGGTGCTCACCACCAAGCAAAATCAGTTCGATCTCCACAGCCTAATGCTTCAAGGTTTTGAATTGATTTTCCGCAAAACTTTAGGGTTTCCCAATCCAATCTCCCTATTGAAGATGGTCACATGATCCGGAGGAGAAGGCCCCGCCATGGCCAAGTCGATTATCTGTTCGAGGAGAACACCGTGGTCAGGCTCAGCGACGAATTGAGGGCCAACCGGCAGAAGGTGTACCTGGGCGTGATGTTCTTCGACATTCCCGACGACATCCAGGGTCAGGGGGGTGGGAATTCACATTTCGGAAGGTCGGGACCATAATAACTTTAGTGCGGAATTGGGGTTTTTTGAGGATTGCAAGGGGGGTCACCAACTAGGGTTCAAGGGTTTCCGTGAGCCAATCCGTTGATGTTTTTGTCCATTCAGACTATTTGGTGGTGGAAGTGACGGATGTGATCAGGCTGGGCAGAAGGGCCAAGACTGAGTTCTCCTCGGACACCGTCCGCATCGGAATTCAGGTCCACGGGGGTCTAGCAGGTTTAGGGACAGACAGAGACAGGCCCGAACTTGTCGGCAAAAGTCCCTAAGGGCCTAAACAGCACCAATGTGAACCAAATCCTAAGCCAATTTGGCCAAAATTCGTAAAATGATTCAAACCCTTAAGCTTATTGGACCAGTTTTTCCCGACAAAAATTTTTGGTCAGACCCTTCGGACCCTCAAGTTTAGGTCTATCGCCGCAACGAGGCCACCCTTGACAGTTCGATCAGCGGCGGCGGTGAGGGCAACTCCATCACGGGAGATGATCAGCCGGGGTCCGGGGAAGGGTCCGACCCGCCGGCATCGTTGAGGACCCCGTATCGGCACCACCACCACACTCATCGGCACAATGTCAAGGAGTGCAGTTGTATCGAGCGCAACTGTGGCTGTTGCGAGCATGTGGCGGTGCGCAAGATCCACTTGGACGACCAAGGTCCCGGGGCCGAAACTTGGGAGGATTCGCATTGAAAGCGGCCTGAAATTTAGGGTTTGCCTTCAAAAGGACCCAAAATTCGGGATTTGACCCGGTTTAAACTCAGGCTTCGCCCCAAAATGCAAAATATTCGGACTTTAGCCTCCAGAGCTAGAAATTTCACTCTCGGGTTTTTTCGGAATTTTAGCAATTTGTTTTAAAATGAAAATTTGGTGCTGGGAGAAACGCGTTGAGCTATGTTTTTACGAAGCGAATTCCTTATTAAACTGCTCCACAAAAGTGAATAAACAGAAAAAAGAAATCAGATATTTACTAGTAATGCACCATACATATAAGACCGAGAAAGCTAAAATAAAAATGGGATTCTCTGGCTTTTCTGCGCTGATTAAAGCTTCTGATTTTCAAGATTTCGGTTCAAAAAATCCCAAATCCGAGGTTTTATTTGGTCCGGACGATGATCTGGATTTCCGTGGCTTTGTCCACCGCACTAATAATCTCCAAAATATCCCCCAATTTTGCGGTTTCAATTTTCGACTTCCCTAACCGTTCCTCCATTCCTTAAGTTTGTGTCAACGTGTCCTACATCTCCGCCGACATTGGTGTCCGACTGTCACTGTCGGTGGACACCCATGTGTACTGGTCCAAGGAGTTGTCGAGTGAGTGAAAACTCCGAAACTTGGATCTCTTCGTTTCTTAAAATCGATTTTTTGGTTTTTAAAAATGGAAAATTTGGCCCAATTTTTTTAGCAAAATTCTTGAAATTCGCCAAAATTCAGTTCGCAACCCGCCACCGGCCTGCTTTGAGGTGCCTCACTTGCGGGAATACGCCAGCATTTGCATCAGACTCGAAAATGTACAAAATTTTGTAAAAGATTTTTCTCAAAATTTTGCCATTTTAGCTGGACTTAAAAGAACATGAATTGACCGGATGCGCAGAAGTAAGAAATTTAGATGTTTGCCCAATTTATTTTTATTTTTAAGTTGGAAGCCATTTTGTTGCATCTGAGGGTGGCCCGGCACCGGATCGGCTGTTTTCGGATTCCAATATGACCATCGGAAATACGTGTTTAACGCCAAAAATGATGGCGAAAAAGTTTTGATTTTGATCAATCCCATCCCATTGTACAAAAAATTTTGTTATAATTTGAAAATACATTTAAAAACAATGAAGCAAATGCATGCTAATGGACTTGATGAAAGTTGTGCAAAAAATTTCTCGTCAAGTAACCATCATCTGATGAGCAAATGTTTTTTCCATGAATTCGTTCAAATCACGTAAATCCGTCATTGGTGCCACCAGGGGCCCCGGACATCATTGTGGGGGCGTCGAATTGTTCCTGTCCCGGGACGATTGATCCCCACTCCGCTGGCTGCACAAATGCGTCTTCGCTGTGTTTGGCGACTGGTGTTTTCTGTCCAGGCTGTTGCTAAAATTTTTCATTGTCGCTAATTTAATGGCACTTTCTGGGTTTGTGTCCCCTTTTGACTTCCTTTCCTACAATAAAATTTTTAGAAATTTACTATATTTTAAATCGCCTAAAATCCATTTCTCCTAGGGTAATTTTCGACGCTGAAACTGACGTCCATTTTGATGTTATGCGTCGTTTGACGTCACTTTTTGACCTTGACAGTTTTCGTCAAAAAGTGACGTCAAATGACGCATAACATCAAAATGGACGTCAATTTCAGCGTCAAAAAAGACCAGAGGAAAAATTATTAGATGATTTTACGGGAAAATTTAACCAAAAAATTTGGTTGTGGGGGGGGGGGGGGAAGGGAACACACAAACCACCCAAAAGGTATCTTTAATTGCTAAAAATAAAAAAATTCCGACTGACCCTCTTGAACTCCTCCGCCAGCTTCTCCTGAACTCTTTTATTACAGCTGCTGTTGAACAGGATCGCCGACAGAGTGGCGGTACCGACGCCGAGCAAAGCGTAGAAAGGCATCTTCCAGGGACCGATTCTGAAGGGTTTTCGCAACAGGTAGGAGCTGCCGCAAATCACGATAAACAACGGGATACCGGAAACCATGTTCTCGGTTTTGCACTGAGCCAACTCTTTCTAAAAAAAATCATGGAAAATTAAAATTATTTAGTTTCTACTTTTATTATATTCCACTTTTTGTTAAAAAATTGTGAATCTGTCTTTAAGAAAAATTTCGATTAATTATTTTAAGATATTGTAAACAAAAAAAAAACAGAGATAGGAATTCGGAATTTCGCGACTAATAACAATAAATAATAATTAAATATTCATAAATTCAAAAATTCACATATAATTGTTGTTGTTGTTCTGTTGGCATGTATCCGATCACCCGATCAATTTGTTCCATTGTCATTTCGTTGGCATTTGTGGTTGTGGACGGCCATGACGATCCTCCGCCATCAAAAGAAGATGGATTTGTGGGTAAAGATACCATTTGTATTTCTGAAAAGATAACCAAAATTACCAATAGAATAGTTTAAAAAAATTTTTTAATTTGTTAATAACTATTTTGATAAGGTTGACAAGCAAGCACTCCCGTACTACTAGTAGTAGAGCTCGGTGATTAATGGAATGACTATAGTCATTTATTTATGAAACAAAAACGAAATTACAAAACACCAACAATGAAACACCGGAAAGTGCAGAATTCGGTCTTTCGTGAGCCCGCTGTTCCTGTTCTATATCAACGCGTCAGAGATTTTCTCTGCGCCTTGTTCTTTTAATTTTTATAGTATGCTCAAATAGCACACGCTCCGGAAATTGGCCAATACGTGTGATTATCCTGGCCATAACTTTTTACAGGCAGCCAATTAGTCGGAAAGGGCTCATTTTGTAATTTTACTGATCCATTATTTTTCGGTAGGGGACGTTTGAGCGCGGCCAGTTGAGCGCCAGAGCTAGAAAAATCATTATAACTCAGCTAAAACGAAATATGGAGAAACTATTTTGGTGTCAATAGATAGGTCTAATCTAAATGTCTTCTATAAAAGGATCATCTGGATTGGCCAAGTGCGAAAAAAGTTATGGCCGAATCTTTGGCCCAAATCATGATTTGGTGGCTTAATTTGGCCATAACTTTTTTTCTACTTGGCCAATCCAGATGATCCTTTTTGCAAATTTATAGAAGACGTTTAGACCTATCTACATATCGACACCAAAATACACCTATAGGTGCGAGCACAATTAAGTTATGTTTTACTGATCTATTGTTTTTTCTACCCAAAAGTTAACGGACGTGCTACAGTACAAGGGCGTAGCCAGAAAAAATTTTCGGGGGGGGGGCTGAGGGGGGTCGGCGACTGGTACTCTTCCAGTTTACGTCTCCGATTTTTTGAAAAAAAATTTTCCGTAAAATCATCAAAAAAACGAGTTCTCCGGGGGTAATTTTGACGCTGAATCTGATTTTCAAATAAAAAATCCATTCCTTACTTTTATTTAGGTAGAAAAAACCGGACTCGGTCGATTGAGTCTGCACGATTGAGTCTGTACTATTGAGTCTGCACGATTGAGTCGCAACACTATTGAGTCTCCACGATTGAGTCTCCGTTGTTGTTGTGTCGTTATACTATCTACCAACAAGAAAATTTTCGATTTTTTAGAATTTCATAGGCTTCATATTTTTCTAAATTTTCATCGGATTTTCGAAAAAATTCATCGACCAAAAAATTTTACAGGCCTTGGGGTTTTCAAAAAATTTTACAGGCCTTGGGGTTTTCAAAAAATCATAGGCCTTGGGTTTTTCAAAAAAAATCATAGGCCTTGGGTTTTTCAAAAAAAAATTCATAGGCCTTGGGTTTTTCAAAAAAATTCATAGGCCTTGGGTTTTTCAAAAAAATTCACACGCCTTGATTATTCAAAAATTTTTACTTGAATTTACTTTTTGTTAATTTTGGCATTTAAAATTTTCTTCAACTTTATAGTTAGGGACTCAAATTCAAATGAGCTTAAAACAACGGAGACTCAATCGTGGAGACTCAATAGTGTTGCGACTCAATCGTGGAGACTCAATAGTACAGACTCAATCGTGCAGACTCAATCGACCCCCACCGAGAAAAAACAATTTTACAGTATTGTACTATCTATATTTTTAGATTTTAAATAATTTTTATGCTCGCACCTGGTAGTTTCTCCATATTTCGTTTGAGCTGAGTTATTCTGTGGTCGCCAGAGCGAGGCCAATTTAAATCCATTTTTGAGGTCGGAATAGAACTTTGAAACGAAAAGTACAGTTTGGGTTATAACTCGGTTCAAACGAAACCTAGAGAAATTAATTTGGTGTGAAAAAAAATTATTAGCTACAGAATGAGCATAAGTCGATCCGAATTGGCCTAGCCTAAAAAAAGTTATGGCCAAAATAATCACTCGTAACGGCCAATTTACAAAAAATGCTCGCACGAATGATTATTTTGGCCATAACTTTTTTTTAGACTGGGCCAATTCGGATGGGCTTAAAGCTCATTTTGTAGCAAATAATTTGCTCTATTTTTTCACACCAAGATCGTTTCGCTAAGTTCCATTTGAACCGAGTTATAACCCAAACTGTACTTTTCGTTTCAAAGTTCTATTCCGACCTCAAAAATGGATTTAAATTGGCCTTGCTTTGGCGCCGCAGAATATAATGATTTTTCTAGCTCTGGCGCTCAACCGGCCGCGCTCAAACGTCCTGCTGTATCTTTTTTTCCAAAATTGGATACTTGTCGGGTTTCTACCCTGTTTTTGGCCTCCAAAAAATTCGAAATTTTTGGTCATTTTTATCGTAAAATCATCTTAAAACGACTTCCTTAGGGTAATTTTTGATGCTGAATCCGATTCTTACGCACTTCTTGGCGTAATGCGTCAAATGACGTCACTTTTTGACGCTGACGTCAAATCAAAATCGGCCAAACAACCTCTAGGGGCAGTTTTTGATGCTGAATCTGATTCTGACGCCCATTTTGACGTAAGAAGTTGATTTTGGCCGATTTTGAATTTTTATGAATTTTGACTTCAGCGTCAAAAATTACCCTAAGGAAGTCGTTTCACATCGATCTGTTAAAAAATGAAAAAAAAACAAAATTTTTGGGGTCAAAAACAGAGTACAAACCGGACAAGTACCTTTTTCTCTAGGGGAAATTTTTAACGCTGAATCCAATTACATCCGATTCTGACGACCATTTCAACTTAATGCGTCATCTAACGTCATTTTTTGACGCAGACGTCAAAATTTTTTTCTAAATTTTTCCTCAAATGATAATTTTTGACGCTGAATCCAATTCTGACGTCCATTAACTTATGCGCTGGATTCAGCGTCAAAAAATACCACAGAGAAGTCATTTTCAGACGATTTTGTAACAAATTTTACTTGATGTCAGGGTCAAAAAGTGACGTCAGATGCAGGGATCACAAATTACCATGTATACATGGCAAATGCCATGTTTTTGAAAATTTGCCATGTTTTTCAAGTTGCCATGTTTTTAGCCATGTTTTTTGATTTTTGTTGATTTGAGAGCAAAAGTTGAAAAAATGACCAAATTTCTTAGAAAAAGGCTTAAATTTTTAAAATTTTCTCCGGCCGGCGCCGTCCGTACAATGATAGTTCTTAAAAATGAATGGCCAAAAAAGTAATCAAATTTCTTAAAAGAAAGGGTACTTATCTAGTTTACGTGCCAAATTTTTTCAAAAATTTTTCAAAAAATTTTTTATCAGAAAATCGAACTGTTTTAATAATAATATGATTAATTAAGCTGAATTATGAATGAATTTTATAAATTTGCGCCACTTGAGACCAAAAATGGAAAAAAAGATCGGATCCATCAAACTGCTTCCGCCACAAGAATTCTTCAACGTAAGAGTTCAAAATATAACGTTCATGAATATTAAATTCTTTTAGTATTTCCATGCTAAAAAACTCATTATTATTAAAACAGTTCGATTTTCTGATAAAAAATTTTTTGAAAAAATTTTGAAAAAATTTGGCACGTAAACTAGATAAGTACCAAAGAAAGAGCTGAAATTCTCAAAATTTTCTCCGCCGGCCCCTATCGGGACCGGCGCCACTAGTCCTCCAAGAAAATAAATCCACTTTAAAAATACAAATAAAAATGATCAATTTTCTTAAGAGGAGAGCCTAAATTTTCCAAAAATTTCTACGACGGCCCTTAACGAGGCCGCCGCCACCCCTTCAGAAAATGAATTCCTTTTTAAAAAACGAGCTTTGGCTATTGGAAAAGTGCAGGAACATATGAGCCGGCAGCAATAAACTTTATGGCGCTACTAGAAAAGTGGCCTATTTTGGGACTCTAACATTTTTTGAGTCTCATACATAGCATTTATTGAGTCTCGGAAGACAAAATCATTTATTTTCCTAATTTTTAATATTAAACATTGCAATTCAAATGCCTGGCTGCCGCTGCCTAAAGAATACGTACTTTGTACGGGCAGATTTGTGTGGTGCCCGTACGGGATACGGGCAGATTTGTATGGTGCCCGTACGGAATACGGGCAAAAGGTTAAAAGGAAAATTTGAATTTTTGATGATTTTCAGTTTATAGACTTAAAAAATGTCAAGAAATTGAGTCATTTTACAATAATATGATCAAAACAATAATTTAAATTTAGAAAATTGAGTCCGTGACTCAAAAAATGTTAGAGTCCCAAAATAGGCCACTTTTCCAGTAGCGCCGCACGTCCGCTAACTTTTGGGTAAAAAATAATGGACCAATATATGGGTCGGGGTCGGTTCGGCGCCGCCGTTTCGGCGCCAGCACCGTTCGGCGCTAGAAAAATGATTATAACTTTTTTCATACGCAACCTAGAGAAATGAATTTGGTGTCAAAAGATAGCTCTAAATGTCTGCTATAAACTTGCAAGAGCATCTTTCCGATTTGGCCAAGTCGAAAAAAGTTATGGCCAGACCATTGGCCAAAACCACGATTTTATGGCTTAACTTGGCCACAACTTTTTTTCTGCTTGGCCAAACTGGATAATTCTTTTTGCAAATTTCTAGCAGACATTTAGGGCTATGTTTTAACATCAAACTCATTTCTCTATGTTTTACCTGAAAAAAGTTATGATCATTTTTCTAGCGCCGAATGGTGCTGGCGCCGAAACGGCGGCGCCGAACCGTATCGATCCGCCAATATATGCCTTATCCTTTGACATCACGCTTTAAACTGATTGTTGAGCCTTCACCCTCAAACGTCCCTACAACTCAACGTTCCTTTTCGTATTGGAAACCCTGAAGCCTGAAAATACAGTATACATAGAATTACTTACAAAAAAAAACGGGATTTTATATGCACAAATCACATCATCAGCAGATTGCAAAATCTTACTTAAAGATTACAATAATTTTCCCCTTCCTTAAGGTCGTTTGTTGACCGCGTTATGCAAAGAAAAATTAGAGAACTATAAAGTGTGTTAAATTAGGAACAGCGAAATGATGAAATGTTCAAAAAATAGGTCGAATAGTCTCACCATCGCCATCGCCATGATTCAACTCTCTAATCTGATAAATGAATGTTTGCTTTTTTGATCTGATCCATTCATTGGTTTGGATAAAAGTGAAATAATTTTTCTGATAAAAACTTTAGGATTTAAAAATAATTTTATGGCGGTTCTAAAAAATTATCCTTTAATAATTCTTTTATAGGCAGAAAAGTTGGGAATAATGTATTGCAAACATCAACTGCTGCAAATCCCGCTTCTTCTCGCCACACTCGATTTGGGTTGCTTTGACATTAATTTTCAAAGTAAATTTTGGTTTTAGGTGTTTGCCTCAACAAATATCTCGACCATTATGAGACGTTAAGCTACAGGCCCGTGTTTGAGCGTCAGAAACGATCTCTTTCCGATGACAGTCGTTCTTCCGTTGATTTGATATTTCGATCTCATAACAGGTTTATTCGAGTTAAGGATTTTCCTCTTACTTAAGCCTATTTTTCGATTGGAGGACGTTCCATATAAAACTCCAGCCAATTGATGCCTACAACGGCATATTTGCTGATGATCATGTGATTGATGTGGATGGCCAGTACCATTCACATTTGATCAAACCGCACAAATTTTTGTATGAAGGCAGCATCGTAGGTACGCTATGATCAATTATTGTTCGATTGTTTAATGAATTGTGGCCCTAATTGCAAGCTTCTTTTGAAAATTATACCATATCCCCGAGAACCGGCAAAGACATTCAATTTATTTTATATGAATATTGTAAAAATATTCAAAATTAAAACAAAAACAGTTCTCGGTAGTATGGTACATAGTTGTCTCTCTAATTCTAAAGAATGAATTTTTAATTATATTCAAAATTTCTTATATATTTTTGAGTGTTCATAAGGAAGCTTTTCTGACAAAATTTCTTATGTCTATTAATGTTATCTCTCGTTTTTCCTTTTCTCTCGTCGCGAAAATATGTGAGAAAAAAGGCTTTATATGGACATTCAGTGAAAAACTTATGATATACTATATTAGTACTAGTATTGCAACTATGCTAGCAATTAATTAATTTGTTATTGTTTTTAATTATCCTTGATCTGACAATCCAAAAAGAAACACACAAAAATTAACTCATCCGATTTAGGAGATCCCGCTTCCTCAGTCCATGGGACTCTGATGGATGGCATTTTTGACGGATACATCACCACGGGGGATGGACAAACATTCACTGTGGAAAAGGCGGCTCGCTATTTCGAGTTGGGGGAACGACCCAGCCGATTCCATTCGATCATTTACTCCGATGAGCAGATCAATCACAGACGATTTAGCAGAGTTAAACGAGAACAGGAACATCATGATCAACAAGAATCTCGTAAAGACGAATTAATTTTGGTTATTGCTTTTCGGATTATTCGGTCTAATAGTAAAATAGTAACAATTAGAAAAATCAAACTGCGGATTGAAACCGCCAATTGATCAGTGATTTGATTGATTTTTGAGTTTAAAAAACTGAATAAATTCGATTTAGCCACCCATGGTTGTGGATTGACCAAACAGCGCAACGAGGAGATGCAGAGATTCCAAGAGTCAGCGGCGGAAGAACATGCACCATTCTCATCATATATGAAAAACCACCATCACCAACAGTCCCACAGATATTCATTGGGCGATGATGATATTGTCTCATTTTCATCGAGGTTTAGCATTTGACATTCATCACTCTTTAATTAATAAACTTTTAGATATATGAACAGAACGAGACGAGATCTCCGAGATATGAAGCCAGAATGGCGCGAAATACGTGGCAAAAAGATCTACGAAGTCCGAACTTGTACAATCTATTTGCAAGCAGATCACAAACTGTACGATCATATCTATAACAAGGAGGGTAATCGGGATCATGTCAGGTAAAGGAAGATTTAAAAAACACTGAAGAAATTTCAATTTCATTAAATTCAGGACTCGAGAAGAAATTGTTTCGTTGCTGTACAATCACATCAAGGCCGTGAACAGCATCTATGAAAACACCGATTTCAATGGCATTAACGGGATCAATTTTGCCATTCAAAGGACAACGGTTTGTTATTTAGAAATTTCAAGAGAACATAAGCTTGGTCTATGGCATAAGGATTGCATTAATTGTATTGAATTGTGACTTTTACAACATAGAACCGCATGAATTTGATTTTATTTAAGATTTACACTCCTGACACATGTTTCGGGGACAAAGCAGGCACGACGGGAAACCCTTTTTGCGAAGAGAATGTGGACGTGTCGCACTATCTCAATTCCAATTCACAAAAGGACCACAGCGCTTTTTGTTTGGCATATTCACTCACTTACCGTGACTTTTTGGGTGGCACCCTGGGTCTGGCCTGGGTGGCGAGTCCTAGCCAAAGTGCGTCATAATTCAAATTCAATAAATTGATGTTTAACATTATTTTTCATTTCTTTATTTAAGGTACTGCGGGTGGAATTTGTCAACGTTACCAGCGTTACAATGAACAGCAGCGGGGCGGTGTAAACCGGTCCCTGAACACGGGCATCATCACATTAGTCAACTACGGAAACCGTGTGCCTCCCCGGGTGTCTCAACTGACGTTAGCCCACGAAATTGGCCACAACTTTGGATCTCCAGTCTGGGCCGAATTTTTGCCGATATATTCAATTTTGTAATTTTCAGCACGATTTTCCTGCTGGTTGTCAACCAGGACTTCCTGATGGTAATTTCATCATGTTCGCCTCTGCAACCTCCGGGGACAAGCCGAATAACTCCAAATTCTCGAGCTGTTCCGTTGCGAACATCAGCGAAGTGCTGCACGAAGTGCTTAGTCAGGTAAACAAAGTTTTTATTCTTGGTTATGTACTTGGTTTTTAGAGTCCAAAGAATCAACAATTTGGACGCAAGAAGAATTGCTTTACCGATCGTAAGTTCCATCCATTATTTTTTTTTACTTTTTTTGATGTGAATATACTACTAATTATCTGAATTTAGGAATTCCAGATCTAGTCATCGATTATTTATTAATGATGATGTTTTTAAACAGAACTCAAGTCCTTCTGCGGCAACCAGATTCGGGAGGATGGAGAAGAGTGCGATTGTGGCTTCTCTAAGCAAGACTGCAACGACAACCGGGACGCGTGCTGTGCCCCACGCGAAAACAATGACGAGCGCACAATGTGTAGACGGTTACCTGGCAAGAAATGCAGTCCGTCGGAGGGAATTTGCTGTGAAGCGGAGAGTTGCTCGTTTGTACAACGCAACGGACGCATTTGCAGAGAGGATTCGGAGTGTCAGCACGAACAAAAGTGCAACGGAAACCAAGCAAGTTGTCCGGAGAGCCGGAACAAGCCCAACGGGAAGCCGTGCCAGGAGAGTACCAAGGTGAAAAGTTTCAGAACACTATCGCGGAACCAAACACGTATTTTTGGGATCAACGATTTTAAGATTACTAATGCGTAATAACATTTTCAAACTTCAGGTTTGCCAGAATGGAAGTTGCAGCGGGTCTATTTGTGCTCATCATGGGATGCGGGACTGTTTCCTTACTGAGAGCAAACCTGAAGATTTGTGCCAATTAGCCTGTGAGACTGAAGCAGGTATTCAAATAAATTTTATGGAAAAATTTTTCAAATTGCATTAAAGGCTAAAAACTTGGTGTTTTCAGGATGTCAAGCAGCTGTGAACATACCAAGGCTAGCCTTATACACACAAGAGGGCCGAAAACCTGGCCATTTGCTGCTCCCGCCCGGATCTCCATGCAACAATTACCAAGGATACTGTGACATTTTCCGCAAATGTCGATCCGTCGACTCCAATGGACCGTTGTCTCGACTCCGGGCATTGCTGTTCAACTCGGAGAAGATACAAGAGTTCAAGGAATGGATCAAAGTAGGTCAAAAAATTTAAAGAATATTGGAATTGGACAGTTTTTGTAATATAATATTTAAATTTTTCTTTCTTACTACTATACTAATTAATATATAAAATCATCTTAAAATTAGTTAAATATTGGGATTTATTGGGGGTTTTAGCTTTTTACCTGAAAATTGATTTTAATTTTTCCCTAGGAGTATTGGTGGATCTGTGTAATCATCGGCATTGTGATGATTATGTTCATGGCATTGTTTGTGAAATGCTGTGCTGTACACACGCCCAGCACCAACCCCAATAAACTCCCAGCGCAACACTTCACCGACACTCTTCGTCACCCAGGAACTCTATTGGTTTGTGATTGGATGCATTTTTAATTTTTATTTATTTGAATAATTTTCTACTGATAGAATTTCACTTGATTCTTTTAGCGACGAGGCCATCACAGCAGACAAGTGGTCAACGTGAACGAAGGTGCTCGGAGGGGGCCTCGATCGACAAATACAGCAGCAGCGGCGGCTGTCGAATCTGGAAGAGGTGCAGGACATTCAAGGACAAGAGGAGGACAACCACAAGCACAGCAGAGAACTGCTCGCTCATCAGGCCCGGTCAGTACCAGCCAGGTAGTGGTGCACGCGCCAATTGCCACATCGTCGTCATCGTCAAACACAGAAGCACCGCTCATTCAAATGCAGGTTTGAAATCAATTTTTCATTTAACAATCCTAACCTGATAAATTTCAGCCGCTTCCCGTGGAACCTCCTCCTCCCTACCAGCCCACGGATCCAGCCACTACTGCTGTTGCTCCTGCCACTGCTCCTACCTTTTCCTCTTCCTCCAACCCCGTCCTCTTCGCATCCGTTCCAGTCCCAGTTCCTCTGCCCGGGGCACCACCCCAGCCTCAAGCTTCGTTGCCGTTGATCCCCGGTCCGCCGTTGCCAGGACAGGGACCAAAGCCGGGCCGAAGGAAGCCGAAGCAGTCACCGCAAAAGGACGGCAACCAGGGCAAAAAGTTACCTGGAAACACCACAACCAGCATCAGCAACAATTCCAGAGAGAAACGCAATAAAAGAACGGCGAAATGATGACGGTATATGTGGGATGAAAGGTGCCAAATTTGCAGTAAGACGGAATCGGTAAAATCATTAATAATTAACGTTATGGGAACTCGAAAGCCTTTCAAAATAAATTGGAAATCCTCGATAGTGTTTTGATATGGATTTGATTTTACCTGATACCCTCTTATTGCAACACAGTGTTATGAAACTTTCCAATTTTACATTCTTCTCGGATACTTTGCATTTTAAATTTGAGCCCATCTCGCCAAATATCAATCATTCGTACCAATATATCTCTTCTTTCTCTTGTGTAAGTATCTCATCACGGCATTTAAAAGTGCACTTTTCCGTTTGGAAATCACCGCCACATCCCTGAGTATTTATGTTTTATATGTATGATTATCAATTATTTTTCCGTAATTATTTTTGTATGACTATCTGACCATCATCAATTCGCGCGCTTTCTCTCCCGTCCAATTTATCATTTTCTCAGTTTCAAACACAAATCTAATCCTATATCACTTGGCATTTGGTATTTCTTTCACCATTTTTGTATTTTATGGCCACAGATCTTTTCTCTTTCTTTGCCAACGAAAGTGCGATTCTTCGACGAAATGGCTTGATAATAATATTATTATTATTGTAACATTTGCTTCCCAAATTTGACAATTGTCATTTATTAACGCATTTTTTGCCCCGAACTTAATGATCAATCGATTGAAATGGTAATAATTTATCATTGATTTACCTTTTTTTCTAAGGCTTATTCAGCAGCCTTGAATATCATATCATATTTTTATAAACTTTATTTTTTCAGAAGTTTCTTTGAAAAATTTAGATTGGAATTTATATATTAAAATCAAAAAATTGTTTTACCGAATTTTTTCAGGACAAAGGTTTTGTGCTTTTACAAATCTGCTTTTATTTTCAGAGAAACCTCTCGAATATACTTTCTTGTGATTTGTTAACCTCGAGTTTTTCAGCATTTTAAGCAGCAACAAACCTTAAAAATCTGAAAGATGGTGAACCCGAAGGGCTACCGACGTGGAACGCGCTACATGTTCGCACGGGCATTCCGCAAGCATGGTGTGGAGCCGCTCTCGACCTATTACCGCGTCTACAAGCGGGGCGACATTGTGACTGTGAAGGGAAATGGCGCCTTCCAAAAGGGCATGCCCTTCAAGGCGTATCACGGCAAGACCGGACGCGTGTTCAACGTCACCAAGCATGCTCTGGGCGTTGTAGTCAACAAACGCGTGCGGTAGGCTTGGAATTAAAAATTAAAAAAAAAATCACAAAAAAATTAAAATCTGATAGACATATATTAGATTGGTCTCAAAATTTTCCTGTCTATTTATTATGCATGTACTACTGGGTTGACCGATCAACCCTATAGTGGGAAAAAATCCAAGTTCTGATAAGACAGTGCAAAAAAGGAGCAGAGAAATCGATTATGATGCGTCTCTGACACATTGCTATAGAACGGCAGGTTAACGAAAGACCCAATCCCGCATTGTCCGGTGTTTCATTGTTGGGTGTTTTGTAATTTTGAAATCAAATTTTCGTTTCAATAATTTTCACCGTGAATTTTTCAAACGGATTATAGGGTCGTTTAATCACCCCAGTAGTAAAGGTCATTGGCAAAACTATTTAGCTAATCTTTTTTTTAATGAAAAGCGTAAACCTTTTTCAATTCTTCCCCAAAAAGGGAAGTTAATCCTATGATATTAAAAAATTGGCCACTTTCATCAAAAAATGCAACCCCAATATCCATCTTAAAAACCACTCCCCNCCCCCCCCCCCCCCCCCCCCCCCCGATTAGCAATCGCATCATTCCGAAACGGATCAATGTCCGGGTAGAGCACGTGAAGCCGTCCGGATCCCGACTGGAATTCCTGCAGCGCTGTAAAGCCAATGACAAACAGAAAAAGGAGCACAAGGAGGGCAAAACACCATTTGTGGCACTGAAACGAAAACCGCAAGAACCTCGAGGAGCACATTTGGTGAAGACGAAGAGCACCCAAATCGAGAAGCTGGCCCCGGTCAAATTCGAAATTGTTGCTTGATCAGTGATCGAGAATGTTTTATTCCGGGGAATTTTTTGTTATTTTATTGTTGATGATCACATAAAACAGATGGGAGAATCAAAAATGAAAAAAATAATTGAATTCGATTTACAGAAAATGAAGTTGGATGCAAATTTCATGGGTCCAAAGGACCTGTAAAATCAATGGATTTTGGACCCAAAAAAGAATGACAATTTTTGCCCAAAAAACTAGTTTGGTTCCTGAATGAGGGATCCAAAAATATTATTTTTCGATCAATCTAGAAAAAAATCATTTTTCGATCAATGTGTATCCTCATGATTCAAGATCATCGTGCCAGCTCTGGGTTGAATTGGGAGTTGTACTTGCGCTCCCGGTCCATGTCTGCCTGGCTCTTCTTCAGCTCCGGCTTCTTTTCCTCCTCCTTGGGTGGTTCCAAAAGCCTTTTAGTCCTCTGCTGCTCTTGGCGCTCTCTGATCAGCCTTTCCATGCGCAACTTTTCCAATTGACTCTTCCTGGAGTTTAATGTTAAAATTAAGCATCTATCCAAGTAATAAATAAAATTTCCAGATTTTTGCCTTTTGTTTAAAATTTAAATAAGTAATGAAATTTAAACGCTGCAGATGTTCTTCCAACCAAATTTCTAATTTAATGAGAAGAGTTCAAAATTCTGGAACGAACTGGCAAATTTATGGGTTGAATTGGATTCCAAAAATTGGAGATTTATCGAAATCCTGGTTGTATTTCCGTGAAATTCAGTTTTTAATCATTTTCTTTATCTTTTGATTGGCTTACTTTTTTCTCCGCTCTTCCTCCGAGTCGGATGATGATGATGAAGAGGATGCTGATGAGTGTCTTCTTCCCTCCTTCCTCCTCCTCTTCTCCCTTTTCTTCCTCTTCTCCTCATCTTTTTTCCTCCTCTTCTCTTCCCTCCTTTTTGCCCTTTTCTCCTCCTTCGTCACAAATTTCTCTTCCTTTTTCCTCTTCCCTTTCTTTTCCTCCTCTTCCTCTTTCACTTCCACCCGTTCTCTGACCATTGGAATGCCCTCCCACCACTCGCTCTCCTTCGCGTACTCCTTCGTGTCCTCTGCGAAACGTTTCATAATGCCTTAAATGGGAAATTCAGGATTTTAAACAATTTTGCGATTTTTAAAATATATTTTTCTTCTTTCACCCACCAACTTTGGACTCCCAATCATCTTGCTCTTTCTTCTTCTCCGCCTCATACTCCCGGTTCCCCACCGTCAGGTTCTTCCGTTCCTGCTCCTCCAATTCCGCGAAAAGGTTCACGTGCTTGGTTTTCGAATCGAAATCCGCCAAGGAAGATGAAGTCCCTTCGGCTGCCGGTCCTGAACCAAAAAAATAAGTTGAATTTTTTTGAAAATTGTTTAAACTGGCGGAACTTATACTGCGGTCGCTGGTGCAAGATCAATTTAAATCCATTTTTGGGGTCGGAATAGAACTTTGAAACGAAAAGTACAGTTTGGATTATAACTCGGTTCAAATGACACCTAGAGAAATAAATTTGGTATGAAAAAAGTAGAGCTAAATATTAGCTACAAAATCAGCCTAAGCCTATCCGAATTGGCTTAGTCTAAAAAAAGTTATGGCCAAAATGATCTCTCGTGCCGATATTTTTTGTGAATTGGCCGATACGAGTGATCATTTTGGCCATAACTTTTTTTTAGACTAGGCCAATTCGAATATGCTTGGGCTTATTTTGTAGCTAATATTTAGCTCTATTTTTCCATACCAATTCATTTCTCTAGGTTTCATTTGAACCGAGTTATAATCCAAACTGTACTTTTCGTTTCAAAGTTCTATTCCGACCCCAAAAATGGATTTAAATTGATCTTGCTCCAGCGACCGCAGTATAGCTCTCCCGTAAATTAATTAGAATTCTCTCCGTAAATTAATTAGAAGGCGTCGAAAATTCGACGCCTTTTTTCTTATGAGAAAAAATACTTTTCTAAAATAAAAAAAGGACAAAGTGTCTAAAATAATTTTACTGCTATATTAAAAAAAAATTCGGAAAATCCCTTAAAATGCAATTTACTTTTTTAATGAAAATTTTGGTCCTTTTTAATTTAATTAAAAGGAAAAAAGTTCAATTTATTTATTTGCTCAATTTTTTGGACCTCCGAAAATTTCCTGCGCACTCGCGACCGCTGCGGACTGCGCGCGCGCCTTCAGTCGCCGCACTCGGTCCTCATTTTCCGCGATCGCCGCTCGCTCGGCCCGCGCCTTTTCCTCCTCTGCCGCCTTCGCCTCATCCCGCCGCACTCGCGCAACATTCTCCTAAAAATTCAATATTTTTTTACTGAAATTAGTGGGTCAATGTATGAGAGACGCCAAGGAAGTTCACTAATTCTCAGAAACTTTATTTTCCAAAACTTTGTTTTGAATTTTAACAACAAATTCAATTCTTTCCATTCTGACGGTTGTGTTTGCTTAAGCGGTTATTCCATACCTTTGTTCGTACGTGCCACTTTTTGTGCCGAAGAATGTTCATGATCGCGCCTGCTTAAGTGATCTCCAAAAAGACAATAAAATGAAAACGCCAAAAAGACCATTTATTAATACCATTACTGTAATGATACATACAGTAACACTCACGAGAAGGTTACGGTAAACGCTTTATAGATTTATGGTAGTACTTTGTGGACAATGTTGGTAACATGGATGGAAAGGTCAGCCAAAGGAAAATATATTTTATAGGAGAGGATTGAAAAATTGTCGATTTCTTTATTATTTTTTGAATTTAAATTCGTGAATTTTGAATATTTCCATGGCGGTTCCACACATGTCCTTGGGGGAGGTACAAATTAATTGTAAGAGTATTGAGGAGGAAATGAATATAAAAATTGGAATAGGCTGATGAGTATAACAACGAATAGGAGAATAATGGTTGGATTTGCGAAAATGTACAATAATAAAAGGATGAAGGCACCCACGAAATTGGCTGGAATGGAAGGATCACAATGGAAAAGTGAGAGAACGACAAAGGAAATGATAAAGCTGCAAAATTGCCGCAAAATTAAGTAAAATATGCGAAGAATAATGATTAAAAACAAAATGAAAGAGTATTGTTGGTTAAACTCATCACAACCAGGACACCCGAAAAATTCGGATTATAATTCGGTCGATTGTAGAAAATTCGTACAAAAGTTGTTTTCGTGTTTTCCGTTCTCATTTGGCCGTGTACAACTGGATGATGGACGGGGCGAGTGGGAGATGGTCGAGCATGTTCTTCTTCTCCCGGAACACTTGTTCCCTGTGCTTGTTGGGCCTTTCGCACTCCACGCGCAGACAGCGGTATGCTCGCGACGCATTCAGCACAGTCTCACGAACCAAACTGGCGGCCTGAAGCACGTGGATGCACGCGCCTGAAAGGAAGAGTCACCTCAAAAGAATTTGGGGAGAAAATTTCCGGAGTTAAGGACTAAAAATGAAAAAATGAAAATATTTCTTCGGGGAATTTACCGTCAAAAAGTGGGCCAAACTGCAAGCGCTGATCCTGTACTTCGATGTGCACGCGCAACAGAACGGGACTGACCAGGTAGAGTACGATCAACACGTCGCAGAAGCGGGTGGCGATCAAATCACGCCGGTACGGCTTGGTGTTCTCCGACCAAACAACATGGACCTGTATATTTAGGGTGAAAACAAAAAATTGTAGAATTGGAACCTTGGAAAAAATGTTTATCTAATTATCATCTGACTGATGAGAATTATTCAGGGAATAAAAAATATCTTTTGGTATTAAAATGAGGATCTGCTTGATAAATTAATTATGCCTTTCAGATTAAGAAGGGACTTTTCCACCTCATCATTTCCCAAATGTTTCAGGCGTTGTGTGTTATCCCCGTTGAGCATGGTGGACACGTGGAAGACCAACTCGGTGTTGGCGGAACAGTAGTAGGGGATCAGCTGACCGTTGGGAAGGCCGCCGCTGTAGCCGTGGAACTGCGGGGACCCCGTTTGAACCAGCCAACCTGAAATATTTTAAAAATGCTTCACAATGAATTGAAACCCAAATGAAAAATCAAAACAAATTCATAAAATTATTCTATGCCCCAACTCTTCATTTTTAAATTTTCAATTATTTGTATATGAAATTATAAAATAACTCCTAATAAACTTACCAAGTCCTTCCACAAAACGGTTGAATGTCTCCGATCCCGCGGTGTTGGACAAGATGGACTGTTTGTCCTGTTGGTCCTTTGCTACATAGATCAATGCCACCTTGTGCACCTGTAGAAAAAGTAAGCGAATCAGTTTTTTTTCTTTTATTGCAATGATTCAATTTGGTGTCACGAGGTTTCTATCATTGATGAACTCTCAAGTGCGACTCACCTCTCGGCACAGTGCCGCGTCCAGATGGCGTACTTCACGGTGGAAATTTTGAGGCGTGGCTCGGGTGTTGGCCACCAGTCCGAAGCTGGACACAAACTGACACCATTGATGTCGCTCATCATCATCGTCGTCGTCATTGTCGTTGAAACATTGCATTCCATCATGTTCAAGCAGTACATCCTCTCGGTCTTCCCCAAATTCTTCGGGATTTCTGGTGCTGCTCTGCACGAATTGCAGCATTTCCGGACCCGAAATGTCGAACAACGGCAAGTCTGTTCGTTGGGAAAGACTGGAGCAGGAGGTGGTGAAGGAGGTGGAACGCACCGAAGGACGGGGAAAGTCCTTTAAAATTCGGTGAAAAATTACTCATATTATGTAAGTATCCATAAGTCCATATATTTGAAAATTAAAACAATCTTTAGCGCTCCTAAAAATCCCACTTGAAAGGGGTCAATTGCGGCCCCGAAGGACTGCGACTTCTGCCGGACACTCGAGGCGGATGACTGGAACTCGGAATCCGGGGCAGAGGCAAGAGAACTGAGCCATTGGTCTACTGGATTTGCGGAGGGCGCCTTGACACGGATTGGTTGGGTGCTATAGCAGTGCCGGCCGAGGAAAGTGCGCGACCAAAGATTGGAATTGGCGTCGAGACTGAAAATTATACAATTTTTGTAATAATTATTTTTTATAATGCAAAAATTTCCTCAACTTACCTCAGAATGGCCCCCTCCGTTTCCATGAAGGTTCCGCCGTCGGCATTTTGCCGTTGTCCGTCAAATGCCGGCAACGAATTCCATTGATGACACGGAAAGCCGGGGAGTGGGTATTGGCCGGAGAGACGGAGGACGAAACCCTCGAAAAAATCATCGGAGGTCGAGAGAAACCGATCGGCCAAGGAGGACCAGTGCAGGGAGAAGGAGTTGCGCGAGAACAAAGCACACAACTGCCACTTCAGGTCGTTCAGGACACGACCATTTCTGACCTCAAAAAGAAAAAAAATAAATTTTATTATTTAAATATAATGCCGAAATTATGGGGAAAAATAATCAATGCGTACAAGCGGAAGAGACTGGAGCAGTGTCTGGACCAGCTGTTGATGGAAGCCGAGCCGGCTGACAGAGTTCAGGTTGGCATAGAAGACGGGAAGCACCGAGTGGTTGTACTGTTGGCCGATAATCAGTCGGAATAACGCGTCGAACAACGGGGCATCCGCACGTTCCAGCACCAACAGACAAAGCGCATTGAGACAGTGGACCAGGGAGTCGGAATCGACGCGGTGAAGTTGGGGCTGTTCGAGCAGTGATAGCAAAATCTGAAGGGAAACGGGAAAGTGAAGAACTTCAAAGATGAAAAGTTATTTCAGCGACAAAATCCCAGACCTTTTCCGCTTCGGGATGGTTCAGCGAGAGCAGTGTGGCCACCCGGATGGCACGTGAGGAGAACTCCTGATTGCGCACCAATTTTTGCAGTGTCACAATGGTGTCCTGGGAAATTACGGCCATATCTGCAAAACAAAGCGCTTACAAACCTAACAATAAATAATTTTTCTGTACAAAAAATCAATTTCCCATTATGCTTTTCACGTGATAAATTGATAAATAGGGGCTTTTTCGTTTTCACTCTTTCAATGATTTGTTCCATACACAAACAATAACTTCTTTCTTTCCAAAAAATGAATGAATGTTTTTTTATAAATTGTTATTCATCTGGTTCTAATCCAATCATGCCTAGAGGATTAGCATAAATTAATAGTTTAATGATAAACAGGTCCATAAAATTTTGGATTAGTAGTTAGGGATATTTATGGATTTAAGGAGAAATCAAATCGATCTCCAAAAAGTAAATTACGGGTTATAATTGGTATTTTTCCCTATATGAGTTATCATCTTAAAAGGTCTTAAGGGACTTAAATTCAGGTTTCGTCCTCATTACTTCTTATAAAAGGGAATTTTCACTGAAGGGAAATCGATCCAAGCTTGCTCCCCCTCTCCTCTCTTTACCTTCCAAGCTGGAGAAGGACGGGACGTGGTCCAACACCATCGGTGTCATCTCCTCCTGGCGCAAGCAGCACAGCAGATGGTGCAGGATGTACGCGCGCTCCAGGGGCGGTGGGTCGGAGGAGCGCAACGCGGCTGCGAGGATGCCGATAGCGTGTGGTTGGTCGGCGGGCGAGCGCAAGCGGACAAGCAGGTTGGCACAGAGCCAGTGGACTAACTGGTTGGCACAGCCGATGTGGAGCAGAATGTCCACGGCGCGGCCCAAAGTTTGCACAGCCAACGGATGAGCGGCCGGGTCCACCAGGCACACCACGCGCATCCAGGCACGGAGCCACACGGGCGCATTGCCGGTGGACTAAAATGAAAAGGGATGGTGAGAGGCGAGAGACGGAGGGGGGTATAAAGAAAGAGAGAAAATGATCATAAGCCTAATAAGAAATCAGAGATATGGATTATGCATGAAATTGGCCAAAAAGGCATATTAGAGCAAAAATATCCACAAAATAGATGATTCCTAGCAAGTCCTTAATGGGGTGTGGTTTACCAGACATCGCTTCGAACCCTTTGTTTATGAATAATGGAAAAAAAATAATGAAGATCATAGCCAGAGCTTACCCCAAACCAATTGTAAGTTATAAAATACGATCAGAAATCGCTACAAAATATTCAAAAATGTATTGCAGAAAAAAAGTATTTTTGTTAAGGGTATCAAAAGTATGGAGTTTGACCTGAACAACGCCCTGCACAAGTTCGCCCCCACTCGTGCCAACGGAGTGCTGCTCATCCTCCTCCCCAATTTCGGTGCCCAAAACTGTCTGAATCGGACCACTCACAGCACTGCCGCTTTCACTGGAAACATGGTCAGCAACAGTGCGAGAGAGGGGCTGGTGGCGGTAGGAACCATTGGAACTCTGAAATAAATTTATTTTTTGGAGTAATGGTGGTGCGAGAGATTTATAAAATGGAAAAATTACTGATATTTCAATTAAGAGCTCTTAAAGAATAAATTCAAGTTAAGTTTATTGGCCGAAAATTTTCAAGAACCCTTCAATGGAAAAAAAAAATCTGGAGTTTATTCGGATTAAAATCAAAGTACCGTAGTTTCAGAGGCAAGAAGTTGATGAGGCTGTGCAATGACAATGCCATCTTCTATGGCTCCATCAGTAGTACGTTGAAGACCAACATCAATAGCAAATCTGGAAAAAAATAATGTAGCAACTTATGCAAAAATAGTAGATTGATTTTGAATTTTTTTATATTTTTTATATTTTTTTTCTTATTTTCCCTTAGAATCCTAGAACCCATGAAATTATAAGTATATAGTTTTTCCATGTCCTCTTTATGTTTTGGATTTTTTAATTTTTACGAATTAACTTTGTCTCTGACCCTAATTCTGCTTTCAATCTCCAAAAAAATCTCTGCTACTTATGAGTTACCGAATTTTTACGAAATTTTACAGGTTCAGCACGAGTGCCCTGGTCATGCTGTCCACCACACGTGCCCACTGCTCCACCATTTGCTGGGTCCATTTTCCGTAACGGAACACCGCCCACGCGTCGTCCCACATCCGCTCGTCGTCCAGCTCCACCTCGCGGATCACTCGCACAAAAATGAAAACGCTCAAAAGGGTGCGGGTGAAGCCGCTCGCGGTCGACTGGCCAAAGGCATCCGATTTGGCGGTGACCAGCTCCACCGTGGTACTCAGTTCTTTGATCAGTTCCTGGCAAATCATGAAGTTCAGGTAAAGTCGTGAGAATTGAAAAGAGAAGGATCAATTATGATTTAAAAATTTCAAGAATTAGAATCTGATTGCACTCACTTTCCACACGCCTTTGGACAGTGGACGGGCCAGCAGAGTTGCGGATGGGTTGGCCAGATCGCGCACAATTTGCAGGATCGAGTGGGTGATGGTGATCGCATGGGGCAAACGATCGCCCGGGCAAAGCAAGTAGGGCGAGCGGAAGAAGGAGAAGAGCGAGTGGAGGAGCAGGATGGTCCAGGACTCGGCGGACACCAGACCCGAGTCCACGAAGGGCGGGAATTCGCGCTGCAGAAGCCAGTGACGCAGCAGATCCAACACCTTCTGGACAACGTTGACGCACGCGAGCGGAAGGCGGAATGCCTCGCGCATCAACGTCAACAGCACATTCACCGCCTTTTGGGAGCCGAATAGAACCTGAAGGGATGTCAATGGCAAGAATAATTAATATATTATTACTCGAATGATTTTCGAATTTTTCAAACGATTAGAGGATCAGAAAATCATTTTATCGTTATTAAAAAAGGGGTTTATGGGCGTTAGGATAACAAAAAAAAGAGAAAATTTTCAGAAATTTTTAAAAATGATTTTAAATCATTTTTTAGTTTAAAATACTAGAGGCATAATTGTAGGTATTATATTGAAATTTGGAAAATTATATAGGTTTTTATGAAATTTATTGATATAATCAAAATTCTAGCCTGTTTGTAGAGTGGCAAACCAGGTGAAGGTTGCTTCCCTGTGCCAGAATTTGCGGTGAATTTGGACTCAGATGCTATGTTGACAATCCACCGGATCAACCAATACCTTTAAAAAATTCCCTCAATCAGGTTATAAACCATGTTTTGTGATAATATTAATATAATTTCATTATTTTTTATTAAATTAAAAACCAATAAAATTAATAGGATTTGGGTATCCGATAATTAGAATTCCAGCAATAAAAATAATAAAAATGAAATTTTCCCACCTAGCAATGACAATCGGGTCGATGGTGTCCAGCATGGTCACCATGGCCTCGCCACCATCACCCTCGCAGGTGCCCTCCCACCCGCCGAACACGTCCACTCCGTTGTTTTCCGCGTCCGGGAACACCTCGTAAATGTACAGTACAATAACACGGTCCAGCACGAATTTGGTACAGTCCAGCCGATGCGCGGGATCCGCCCACTCAACCTTGATGGTCTCCCGAGTGGTGTATTCCAGAAACTTATCCAGGTACTCCTTAAAAAAAGTAAATTTAAAAAGAAAAAAATATATATGAAAATATAGGGATTGTTGGGGAAGATTTTTCAATTGAGCTAAACTCGTCTAAAGCCCAAACAAGTAACAGCAACACGGACCTGCAATTCTTCTGCCCTTTCTCGGTAACTCAATTTGGTCGGGGGCTGTGGTTGATGAACCATTGATGATGGAGGTTGGTTAGACTCGATTGCTTCGGTTTGAACGATGGGAAGTGCCCGGACAGCGCGAGGATCGAGATCGGAAACAGATTGGCAACCATTGCTTGGCTGTCCATTGGATGGTTCGGCTCCTTCGCAATAGTCCTGAAAATCGTTAAATGAATAATAAATAGAAACCATTATCGGTAGATATAAAATTACCATCAGAATATCTTCTGTTTGACGCTGACTGCGAAGTGGGAAATAGGGCATACAGCATTGGAAAACTATGTCCAGGGATCGGTTGGTCTGGCCAAACGCGGCCAACTCCTGGAACCAGATGAGGAACAGACGGATGGCCAACCGGCGCACTTTCGACACATTGTTGGGGTGCAACACCATCTTCAGAACAAACTCAATCCCGCACTTTTGCCATCCTGAATTGGTGGAGGTTATATGAATCTACACGGGCAAGGGTGGTTGTTCCCATCCTCTAGACTCATTCCCAAAAATGGCCCGTGAGGGGAGAGGAAGAGACAATCTACTCCATTGTCAGAGTTGATATGAAAAATTATTTTTATTATGTTGTATAATTCGGTAAATATTAATTTTGGGCATCTTAATTTCACTCACCTCTTCCCACGAGTTCAGGTGCCCAGCACAAAACTTGTTCCAACATCCACAGTGCCGAGTCGATGTCCGTCACGGTTTGCGGGTGAACGGTGGCCGTATCGTAGTGGGACAGGAATAGGGCGTCGATCAGATGAAAAAGTTCGAAGCCGAAGCCCTGGAACAGCTGCTTGCGCTCCTTAAGGGGTTCGAATCCATGAAAGGAATCTTTATTTCTCGATCGCCTTATTTTAATAAATATAGCAAAATCAGAAAATTATATTTTATGCTTAAAATTTAATAGAACTATTCACCTGAGAGTTCAACGCATCGAAAACATTGCGAAAGTGTTTGGCGCGCGAGACCGGATCCCTGCCAAGTTCCGTAAACCTGTTGAGCGATGTTTGGAAATCCTGAGTCGGCTTCTTTCTCAACATTTCAACCGCTTAAAAATGATTAAAATTCATTTTTTAATGATAGAAAGATAAAAACAAAATATATCTTTAACCGGTAAATTTGATCGTTGATCCGATAATCAATAACAAAAAATAAATAATTTTTCGGATTTAAGTTTATGTTCTGGAATTTCCTAGCCGGATGATCATTGGCCGGTAATGGATTTTAAGTTAATCATTTTATCACAACTTTATATTTAAATCATTCGATTTTTCCTGTGACTTTTCATGGAGTTTATGAAAAAGGTCATAACCCCGTTTTCCTCTTTTTTCTCCTCGGAATCGGACACGTCACCGTTTCGAAGAAAGCGGTGAGTGTCTTCGATTCTCATCGAAAGGCTGTAAATTAGACCAAAAATAGCAATTTTTAGAGTTGTTTTTGAATTAAAAAAAATAGTCGTTTAATTTTGCGTTGGCGAAAATAAACAATTGCATTGGCGGATGCCTATAAATCTAGCAAGGCTATCATGTTTTTTTGTAAATTCATAAAATTAATTAATTGAATAAAAACCCGTTTCACTAAAAAAATACAAAAAAGTTGAAACCTGCCAAATAATAAAAAGGAGAGTTGATCCTAAACCCTAACCCTAAATCTTGTCTAAAAATAAATGAGATCCAAAATTCGGAAATTTGACAAAATATCATCGAAAGCCAATGGTCACATCATTTAAGGCAATTGTGCCAATCGGCAATTGGTGATGCCCATGGAGTGGCCTTGATAAGTGCGTGCCACGCTGCCCGATCCCAATTCCCACATGCGCAGAATGCCATCAGATGTGGCGGTTACCATGTACTGGAATGAAATCCATAGAAATTTTAGTCCTTATGCGCAGTTTTTACATTTGAATCATTGGTGAAGGCACAGTCCCAGACCCATTTGTTGCCGGGCACTGAATATGTATTCAACTAAAAAAAAAAGTTTAAATTCATTGTTAAAACGAAAATTCGGGGAATTAAAAAAATAAATTGCCTTGTTCAGTCACAAAAAAAAAGAAATTAAATCGAAAAATTTATCAACAAACCAAAAATTATTCTAAAAATACCAAAAATCCACCAATTTTCGTGTGCTGGTACTCCACAACTTTGCTGTTTGATCAGCGGATGTGGTGGCAACAGCCAGACCATCTGGCCTGAAGCGGCACTTTAGCCCAAAAGTTTTGTGCGCCCTCAATTTGGTGTATTTGCTGGCACTATTGAACAGGGTCAGGCTGGGCAACTGTGGATGAGCATGTTGTTGTGAGAGTCCAGAAGGTATTGGCTGTAAAAAATTTCATTCATTTTTTCACGAAAAGTGATCTCCGAGAACAAATTTCTCCATCCGATTCCCAACTACAGATCGAGGAATTTTTGTCGGTGTCCATAGGAATCTTCTCTGACCGAATTTACAATGTCTGCTAATGTTATCTCTCGCTTTTCCTTTTTTTCCTCGCCGCGAAAAGACAATATAATATAGAAGAGAAAATCATTCGCTTCATATTGTTTTCCTTTGGACTTATGGACATCGGTTGGAAAACCTTGGGCTGTACTGTATTGTAAAAATAAAAAAAGATCTAGCGTTGATTCAATTCAGTAAGTTCAAAGTTTGACCTCATTTCCTTACCATCGCCGAGCGTAGTTGCGGAGGATGGCGGATTGGATGGTGGACGGAGGGAGCTTGTTGGGCAACAGTTGTAACTATAGCGCCCGGGTTCATCGCTACCGCCGTCGCACCCTTTCCCCCCGCTTCTGGTACAGCTTGAACTTGTTGTCGATTGTCTTGTTGATGATATGGCATTTGGAAGGTGCCAAGCTCGGCCGGAACCGGGGGCATCAATCCTCCAGTTGCGGTTGTGATGGGTTCTCCTTCCTCTTCTGTCGCTTCACAATTTCTTTTCTCTGCCATTATCTCTATTTCTTTGTTTTCTTCTTCTTCTTTTGGCATTTGTGAGGGGAGAATATAGAGATCTTCTTGCTGCGGTAGTTGTGGTTGTTCAGCAACTTGTTGTTTGAGCTGCTGTTGTTGTGGGATCATCATGCCAGTATGGCTTACGTCCCATAGGAACAGATGTCCACGGTTCGTCACGGCGGCACATTGCAGACCCAATCGGTCAATGTCCACATGGACGAACTTAATTCATAAAGTAATCTGATCGGAATTCCAAATTTCAATCCAGTCGAAAGAGACTTAAATATATTATATATTCAATAAGGAACTATAAAATCAAGGCCGGTTCAATTCTTTTAAAATCTTGAACGAATCCAGGTTCGGGAATTCATTGTTTCCTTAACAACCACGGAATATCAAAACGGATTGCACATCATTTCCCCGCCGTCATTTCCTCGTCGATCATTTCATTTTGCGAATTTTTAAAAATGGAAATTAAAAAAAATGGATTTTATTTAATTTTTCAAAAAAAATCCCCAAAAATTTAATCAAAAATTGAAGGCGATTTAAAAAGTGTAATTAAATTTAGAAGAAATTTTAAAGAATTTAAAATTTGTAAATTTTTATTTATTATTCTAATGAAAAGAAATTCATTTTTTAAAATTTCGCAAGAATTTTAAATTAAAAAAAATCTTGGGGGCTCTAGCGCGGAAATGATCTGCTTCGATCAAAAAGTTCTCACATATTCTGACATGTCCACTTCGGTGAATAGCTGGTCATCCCTGTCGGATCGGAGATCCCACAAGTAAATGGATCCGGTGGAGTCCGCCACAATCAGTTCCACTTGGTTAGGGTGCAGAACCACCGAGTGCACGGGAGTGTTCACTTGGAAGATGCGCTGGCAGTTCAGCTGATTGATCCGCATGTCCCAAATCTGAACTTTAAATCGAAATTTTTCATTGAAAATTTAGTCAAAATTGTTTAAATATTAAAAAAAAATTGTTATTTAATGCACCTTGGCCATACAGTCCTCACCCCCGGTGTACATCCAGACCCCATCCACCTGGAACCCGACTGAGGTGACATTCTTCTCATGGACACTGAACTAATCCACTTTCGAGTCAATTGTTGTCAGAAGAACCCACGAGAAAGTGTGCAATCCCTGGGGAGATGGACACTGCAAGTCGTAGATGCGCAAATTTTGCCAAGCGCCGATCAACAGTTGTGCCCCATCTGGTGTGATGCACAGGTCATTCACTTGTGACTCCTTGGTTGAAAATATTACAGAACCAAAACACAAGTTATTTATGAAATAATATGTAAATTCATTATATAGTAGAGTATAACCTAAAATAATAAATATTTTTTATTTTTAGGTAAACATTTTTTTTTATTTTTAGGTAAATTCGAAATTCGTACATTTAATATTTACTTTATAAGGGAGAGCTTCCAATTGTTTTTGGGTAGCCACATCCCAAATCCTGATGAGAAATCCAATTATAATTTTTATTAATTTAATTAAATCACCGAATGGTGGCATCCATGGAGGAAGAAACCAAAATTGGACGCATCTTTCTGTGTAATAGTAATACTAGTAAATGTTATAAATAAACCATTAAAAAAATGCTAATTTTATAGATAAATCGAATAAAATCGAGCAAATGAATAAGAAAATAATCTTTTTTTTTTTAAATTTTAATTCGAAAAATACAAAATAAAATTAAACATTGTTTAGGATTCCTTAATATTAGTATTGTTGTTGGACGAATTGAATTCCCGGCAAACATTCTTCTGGTTCTCGGAGAAACGATCGGTGGCACTGATCAGACCAGCCCCATAGTAGGTATACTGCGAGTTCATAATATCACTAAAAAAACAAGGAACTGAATAATTTTATATGTTGAAAAATTTAATCTATTTTTTTTGTAAAATCCGAATAAGAAATTGCGAATTATCCTATAAGTTTGCAAATTCACTTTCCTAAAAAAAATCAACTCTACCTGTGGTATTCTTTTTGGAATTTTCGGCGCTTTTGATGTATCTGAATACCATAAAACCCTTAAATTGATTTTTGGTTCCTTGCCTTTAGGATCTCCTTCAGGTCCTGCTCTGTGATCTGCTCCTCCCCTCCCGAGTCCGGATCCGACTCCTCCATCAACAAGTCCAGCAACCATTTCCGCTCTCCAACATCATCCGTGTTGTACAATTTGCTCGTTTCCGCTGTTTGTTCCGCTCTGTCACCCCAAATGTCCTTAAAATGATAATAAAATCACGAGAAATCGAAGACACAATTCCGAATATGCAACCTCGACCGACAGTAGATCTCGCTTTGCCTTTCCCGGGATCTGCTTGTTCCTGTTCGATTGTCCCTGGCCCATTGATAGTGTACCAGGGATTCTTGAAAAAATAAATATCGAAGATTTTAATTAGCTTTGCTGAGTAGGGTAAGATTTCAGTTAAACCGAGGTAGACCATTCTCCTCCCCCCACGGTAGAAAAATGATTATAACTTTTTTCAGATATAACCTAAAGAAATGACTTTGGTGTCAAAAGATAGCCCTAAATGTCTGCTATAAACTTTTTCGAACATATATCCGGTTTGGCCAAGTAGAAAAAAAGTTATGGCCAAGTTAAGCTATAAAATCGTGGTTTATTAGTGCTATTTTTTGACATCAAACTCACTTCTCTAAGTTTTCCTGAAAAAAGTTATAATCATTTTTCTATCGCGGGGGGGGGGGATGATGTGCACCAGATTTAACAATGTTGAATGCCACGGAAAACATTGGGAAAAATTTTACGTATTACATTGATGTTTCTCTCCCTAATTAATAAATTTAAAAAAATCCTTCAGAAAACACCCCATCTATCCCCTTCGAATCCAGGATACCTTTTAGTTATTGACTTCGACTCGTGTCCTTTTGCAAAATATTCAGCTTTTTAGTAAAATAGGTTTTGATTTTTGAAAAAAAAGTATTACGAGTATAATAACATACTTAATCGGTTGATCGATCAGTCGTTTAAGTTGATCAATGAATCGACTCATGTCCAGCATCCTCTCAAGGTGCTCAATCCGTGGTGGCACCGCCGCATGGCGCTTCCGGCTCAAAGGTGTCCCTGGCATATGCTCCTGACCAAGTTCCATGTAAATTTCATTGGATTGGGTTGAAAAAAAATATGGTAATGACTTTTATTTACCATAAATTACCTCTAAGATCCGAAAATGTTCTAATAAATAAATTTTATAATCAACAAATGTTGAAAATAATTTGGTGAAATGACAATAATTTTGTCATTAAATATCTCCTAGATTCAGCGAAAAAAACAACTGATGAGTAATGGGAGAATAACAAAAAGTATCTTTGACCAAATTTTGTCAATGTTCAATTGTATGGTTTAGAGGGCGAGTCATCCCGTCCGGTGCTCTCCTTCTGGTGCAAATACAGTTCGTAGTTGGCCGGTGACCCTTTAGCTGTCCTCAAATCCATGTTTCGGTTTTCTCGTTCGAATGATTCGACCTAAACAAAGAATCATATCATCAGAAAAATGAGAAAATCAAAAATATTAGTTTATTTATATCATTTTCCCACCTGTATATACAAATCCTTGTCCGTGTCAAATTCAATGCCTGTCACATCGTGGAAGAGTTGGTGAGTAGTTGGCATAGATTCGCAACCAAGACGCCCAAAGAAATCAATGACATTCACTAAAGCGAATAGCAAACTAGAACCCGACTGGGATTTTTGAGACTAGTGAATCGAGATCACGCCCGAAATATTGGTTCTAACCTTTAACATTAAATTTTAGGCTCATTTAAAAATTTAATTCAAGAATAAGGACCTATGAAAATTTAATTCAAGAATAAGGACCTATGTCCCTGTGAAGGAAGCGCAAAGAGGAGGGATGTGATATGTCCATCGCTTGAGCAAGATCAATCACATATACAGTGCCCAGGTGGTAGAGAAGATTGAATTCGCTGAGGTCACCATGTACCAGCTGACATTCTTTGTACATTTTGATGACAATCTGAATGTATCCAAATTATATAATGTAAATTGTAGTTGAAAAAATGAATTGTGAAAAATCTTAAATCATATCTCACCTCTCGAACTTGTTCAAAGGCATTTTGTTTCATTTGCTCATCAGTCCACTGAAGTTCCTTCAACTTTTGTGCTGGTCGCGTGTCTCCGATCATGGACATCAATAGCACATGCTTTCTTAGCTTGATCGGAGTCGGGCACATTATGTTAGCTCGCTTCAGCCTAAAATCGCAAATTTTAATTTTATCATCAAATTGATATATTTTTTGGTTCGTCAAAAGTTAGTACCTTTTCAGGTTCAGAAATTCCTTTTCCGCCCAAATTTTCATCACTCGGCGTGGATTTTTGAACCGAAAATCGTCTTTGACATATTCTGCTCGATTGCGAAATCCGGCAAGCGTAGTCTTGTAGACCTTCACGGCAAAGTGTGTTTGGATTTTAGCCGATGTAGTTCCTGGTTTGTCGTCAAGTGCAACCACTTCATCTTCATCCTGCATTTTCTCAACCTTTTCTGCTTCCTCGGATTCCTCATCAATTTCCTCGGCATTTTTCCTGATTTCCCCGTCCAAAATTGCATGTAAAACTGCCGATTCCTTTCCAGTAGCAATAATCTCTTAATTAGTAGGTTTAACCCCGATTCGAACTTAAATTTAGCAAAAACCCAATTCATCCGGATACAATTGCCCACCTTCAACCCGGTCAAACTCTCCGCTGTTGATCCACTTCAGCAGAGTCAGTCGGGTTTTCATGTCCATCGACATGGAACTGGTTGCCTTCTCCTCCTTGTCCTTGAGTCGCATTTGTCTTTTGTTCTCCGTTTTGCCAAAAGAGCATAATTCGTTGAACACTTTGCCCCCAATTCGGGTTTTGATGAAATCGCCGGTGGAGAGGGCAAGCGGAAGCTTCAATGCCTTTTCCATATTTCGTTGCTCAACAATCCCGGGGTCATGCTTGGTGACTATGGTTCCGTCGGGGTTCTTCACGAATCCACAAGGGGGGAAATCCACCGATTTGCTTTCTTTAAAAGGTTAGTGAGGCAAATCTCATTAAAGTTTTAATCTAAACTTTTTAAAATCTACCGTATAATAGATTCGTTGCAAATTCGCGCATTTCGTCCTTGTCCTCTCCCTCCTCTTCATCACTGCTCTCCCCGTGCTCTTCGCGCATGTAATGGTACGGGTCCGGTGCCAGCACTGCCTGCAACTTTCCGGTGATGGCTTTGCTTTGCTCGAACTTCCGGCTGAGTTCGTCCTCTCGGTCAAATTCCCGTTGGAGCTTCATGGCCATCTGTTCATCCGTCGAGCAATCCGGGTCTTGGGACAGCTCCAATGCCAGTTCGAAGTCTCGCGAACAATCCAGCTCTTGAAGTTGGCTTGAATCTATTGTGTCCGAGCGTGATTGGAACTGCTAAATATGTAAAAATTATTTTTTTTACTAAACAACTTATTAAACATTTCAATATAATTATTTACCTCCTCCATGCTTTGCTCTTCCATAATCTCCACCAAGGACACAATCGGCTCTCGGTCTTCATCATCCTTCACTGTTGATTTATTTCCCCAAGCAAATTTCGTCGTCTTTATGCCCTCTGCCATCGTTAAATCCTTTGTCCTGAATCTTAAAAGTAACCCTCTTGTTATATAAATATATAGTGGGAAAAATCCGAAAGGATTGAACTTCGTGCAAAAATTCGAGAATATTTTCACACTAAAATATTTTCTACAAGTCAGTGCGCATTTCCTTCTTCCCTCATCAGCGAGACCTCACGCCTCATCCTCATTGCCAGAAAAGGGAATGGAACTCTTAACGCCCCTTACCCTAGCGGTAGGGGACGTTTGAGCGCGGCCGGTTGAGCGCCAGAGCTAGAAAAATCATCATAAATCAGCTCAAAAGAAATCTAGAGAAACGAGTTTGGTGTCAATAGATAGGTCTAAATATCTTCTATAAATTTGAAAAAAGAATCATCTGGATTGGCCAAGTGAGAAAAAAGTTTGGCCATACGATTTGGTGGCTTAATTTGGCCATAACTTTTTTTCTACTTGGCCAATCCAAAAAACTCTTTTTAGCAATTTATAGCCAACATTTAGATCTATCTAATGACACCTAATTTGTTTCTTCAGATTTCTTTTAAGCTGATGAGTTATAATGATTTTCCTAGCTCTGGCGCTCAACCGGCCGCGCTCAAACGTCCTGTTTCGCCGGCTACCACCCCAAACGCCACCTGCTCAAAATGTCACCACAGCCATAAAAATGTCGCCATCATAGATAGACCAAAATTTCAAAAAGCAAAAAGGTTCCGAATTTTATGCTTTACAGTTCTGTAAAAACGGTTTTTCGAATTCCTTCGAAAAAGTTCGAATTTTTTCGAAAACTCTAATTTTGGCTGAAATTTTCGGTTTT
>LDKF01000524.1:0-20225 GCA_001026735.1 Rotylenchulus reniformis
ATCCCGCTTCGAGATCGGGATTGGCCATTTCGGGATTTCAATCCCGAATCCCGATCCCGAAGCTTCGGGATCCCGATCCCGCTCAACACTAATCAAATCGAAATGGCCTCTGACCCCCTTAGGGGGTCAATCGTACATCGTATGGGTCCCCGGCTGACCCCCCTTGCACAGCTATGCTTTTTGGGCATCCCGGCTATGCACACATTCGTTGCGGGTTCTACATGCGACATCCCGGCTATGCATATGATGTTTGGTTTTTGGCTGACTGGACGAAACGTCAGTTGGACGAAATATCAGCGCGCCAAGTAAAAGAAAATGTCCTTCATCTTCCTCTTTCTGCATTCTCAGGGACCTCTCACAAGAGCGAGTGTGCATGTAAAAAATATAATCAACGTAAATAACCCTGATAATTCTAATTCTCTTTTTTTAGCTACTCGATTTTATGACGCGGAAACATGTCATATTAATTTGGTTGTTGTTTGTTTCTTTTTCCTTTCTTTATTCATTTTTTCTGCACTATTTTGCAAATAAGGAATTCGTTTCAAAAAAAAAAACGCTGGTTCAAAGCGTTTATCACGTGCTATTATTTCTATCGTAGCAGTCCGAATGTTTTTTTTTGTCATGAACATGGATAGTAGTTTCAAATTTTTTTTATAGTTGAAAAACAGTTCTACTCTGGCATTTTACTGCTCTCATTATACAAAATAAGCCCATCCGAAACGGGTACAAAAAAGAAAAATAAATTTTCAGGAGTTGACCGATACGATTGTTTATCTTGCATAGAGACCGGACCGAGACGAGATTTCTCGATCGAAATCTCGATCGAACCTTTTTGAAGTTGTTCGAAATTTTTCGAGAAACGAGAATTTTCGAGATTCTCGATCGAAAAATTTTGAATCTCGAACATCTCGATCGTTTCTATTTATCCGAATCTCGAACCTCTCGGTCGTAAAAAATGACCATTTTTCATAAAGAAGAAGCCTGAAATTGCAAAATTTTTCTCCGGCGGCCCTTATTGATGCCACCGGCTCCACAATAATACCATGAAATTTTCCATAAAACGTAAATAAATGGTTAGTTTTCATAAGAAAATGGTCTAAAATGCGAATGTTGTGCCTGTACATGGCCTGTAGTTTTTGTGCGCTTGATAAGTGTAAATATCAGACACTTGGGTGCGTCCAATTTGCGGGAATGGCACATGTATGTGGGAATCGCTACCAGGATACACAAAACCCTCTTCGTCACAAAGAATGTCATCACTTAAAGTAAATAATGGTAAATGAATCTAAATTGTAGCGGCAANGTAAGCCGAAGTGGTCGGCGAAGCGGGTCTGGTGGCAAAACACGGACAAGCAACAATCCCTTGAACTGGTTCATGCCTGAATCGGTCCAGGGCAGAGGCGATGTGGGTGGTTGCAAGAGGATTTCACGCGTGAGCACTTGAGGGTTTCCAACCGGGAATGGGAATACCTTCATCACGTACGGGTAGAGACTTACCTGAAAAATAGGTAATTTGTATATGTCTCACTTTCTTCCCCCGTATATTCTACATACTATATCAATTGCAATTATTTCCTCCCCATCTTTGCATTTGTAGTATAAAACGAAGGGTTCTGTGCGGCCACCACGCAATGCGTCTTCCCTCGGATCAAGCGGGCGCGTGACAAACGCCTGGTTGTAAATCCTTCGAAGTTCCGGATCGGTGCGAAGGCGTTGCGCTAGCTCACATCCCCATACCACATGCAATTCATATCCATGGACTTGGGATCGTTCAATTTCTTGGTAGGCATAAAATTCTTCTATTTTTACCTCCATAAAAATTGTATGCTAATATAAAAAATAAAAATAATGCAACCAATAAATAAAAAATAAATTTTGAACTTTTGAAAACACAAAAGCGCATTTTGAGTAACACCCATTAAGAGTGGTGCAATTCCAAAATTTATTCCATACCACTGGAATGCAGGGTAGGATTAAACGAGCGTTAGTCGGCCGCTTCGCGGCCTCCTAACGCTCCTACAAAAATTTCTTTCTTTCCTTTTTTCCCTCCCCCTCTTTTTTCCCTTCTTCCTCTTCTATTCAGCTACTTTCCTTCCTTCTCTCCCTTTCTTTCTTTACTATTCTTTCCTTCGTTTTCTTTCCTTCCTTTAGCCTCGAATATCCTTTACCCTTGATGTCCTTCTTTCCTCATCCTCTTCGCATCTCCTCTTTTCCTATCTTCGTCTTTTATTTCCTTTTTCTTCCTCAACCATTCTCGTTATTTTCTTCTCTTTCTCTTTCTCTCATCTTCATTTCCTTCATTCCCTCTTTACTTTTCCGTCCTCTCACTTTCTCTTATCCTCCATCACCCTTTCTTTCTCCTCCTTTTTTCCATTTATCTTCCTATTTCCTCCTCTCTTGTCCTTTACTTCCTCTTCGCTTCTTTCTATTCCCCTTCTTCATCCTCATACCCCACATTCCTCTTCTATTTGTTTTGTACTCTCTCCTCCCAAACTCCTTTGCTTTTATTTCTTTCCCTTTTCACTCCTCCATTCGCTTTCTTTTAATCCTCTTTCTTTACCTCTTCCTTTTCTGACCTTCCTTTTCTCCTTCATTCCTCTTCTTATTCTACTCCTATTCCCTTCTCCTCGCCCTTTTTCCCTTTTTTTCTCCCATGGCCTTTTTAATCATCGTTTTTCCAACTCTGCAAAATATAAAAATTTTTCTAATGTGCTAAAGAAATTTATTGGCTAAAATTTCTTAGCCATCTTTGAAACCACGCCCCTTTGGAAAATTTCTCCTTCCTCAACCCCAAATTCTAGATTCTCCAATACATCGTGTATGATTTTCCCATTTCTTCTCCCAAATTTTTGGAATTGATTATAGGTGGTGAAAAAATTTCCAGATGGGAGCAGGGTGCACAACTCACTTCACGAAAAATATGGCAAAATATCAAAAAAATATGGCATTTATATGGCAAAAATTTTGCAAAAATATGGCATTTCTATGGCAACCTTTTAAATAACAAAATATTTAATAATAACGTTTTATTGTTCACGTTCATATTTTCTGCATTTTTTCCATTATCCAAAATTTTGGAAATTTAGGCTCTTAATCATTTTTGTTTGTATTTTCTAAAATGAATCTTGAGGGATGGCGGCGCCGGTCCCGATAGGGGCCGGCGGAGAAAATTTTGAGAATTTCAGCCTCTTTCCTTTTAGAAATTTGATTATTTTTTGCCATTCATTAAGATCTACCATTGAACGGAAGGCGCCGGTGGCCCTGAAAAGGGCCGCCGAAGAAAATCGGTTAGTTCGGTTAGTTTATCGTTTTTAAATTTACCGGAATGGAGATGTCGGCGTCGGCGGCCCCGACAGGGGCCTCCGGAGAAAATTTTTAATTTTAGCATGATTTTGTTAAGAAATTTGTTCAATTTTTCGACTTTTACTCATGAAAAACAAATATGGCAAAAATATGGCAGCTTCAAAAATATGGCAAAATCTGAAAAATATGGCATTTGCCATATTTATAGGGTAATTTGTGCACCCTGGATGGGAGCCCTGTGGTAAAACGCAGAATATGGACATTTTTAAAGCGCAGATTCCCTTTGATCAATTTCCATTATTAAATCTTACTATTGAACCTCGCTATTATATCACATTATTACAATATTAAATTTTATTTTCATATAAACTCACGCTATTAAATCTTTATTGAAATTTTTCATAAATTATAAAATTCTCGGAAAATCTCGATCATATTTCCGAGATTTTCGAGAAACGAGATTTCTCGATCGAAATCTCGATCGAGCCTTTTTGAATTTTTCCGAGATTTTTCGAGAAACGAGATTTTTCGAGAATCTCGATCGAAATCTCGATCGAACCCAAAGTCCGATCTTTAATCTTGCATAATTAAAAAAGGAGGTTCCCGAGGTGCCACACCCCGATTTTGATGCCATTCTAAAATGTAGAGTACGCGCTAACTAAGCACATTTTTTTGTGCCACGAAGGGCTACGAATTTTAATTATAAATTTTCTATATGACCTTTCGACGTGTTTTAAAATTTGGGGCTCAAAGGTCTAATATTGGTGTTCTACCAGGAAAAATTCACCCTTCAAGCCATATACATAAATATTTATTGCACCCATACGGAGAATGGGAAACTTGTAACTTAAGATCGGACCAAGAGATTTTTCAAGAAGCTGCTATTTTGATTGAATCCTTTCCGATTTTTCAAGAATCTTGATTCAACATCTTGCTTGAACGTTTAGTCCGGTCTTAATAGGTATATCTTCAAAATCATAAAATATATTTTTATTCATATAACACTTTGTAAAATTGTAATGATCCTCGTCGGTGAGAATGCGCTCTGACAATAATGAGTGATTCGGCGGGAAAAGGGAAGAATATTTTGGTGATCAAAACAAAAGCACAAAAGAAGAAGAAAGAAACAGTTCAGGATCAGCATATTTGGCGGAATATCAGTAGTGATCAGTGATGATCAGCAGTATTTAAGTGATCAGAGTGAGAGAATTTGACAATGGTGATTGAGAGAAGGAGGAATGCAACAAGGTGATGGAGTACACACTAAAGATCGTCTGATCTTGATCAATCAAATTTGGGTGGTTTTCAAAGTGAACTTGATCGATTGGATTCCGATCTTGATCAATGACTTGGTTATTAATCGATGGATTTTTGATTTTGATCAATCAAAATCAACCTGAATTTTGAATTCGATTTGATCGGATCCCAGATATTGAAAGTTGATCATTTGAATTCTAATCTGATATTGATCTGGCACTATACAGTTCAAGATTTTCAAAATTTGTTTGCCCATAAAACTATAAATTGCCTTGTCCGATCTCTAAAATGTACTGGGGATCAAATTTTAAGCATAACCTGACTAAATGAACGCACTTTCGGAGGATGAGAAATAGAAATAGCCAAAGACAAAGGTAGAGAGGGTGGGCGAGAATTTTGGACATTGACCAAGAGGAAGGATGTCGGAATTTGACTGATCAGATTTGGTGCAGGAATTGGATCGAACTTCGCGCATTTTGGAAAAGAGTGAAAATCAATCAGATTTGGTTTAGATAGGTTGGATCAGGCTGATCAACAAATATAAGTTCGGAAATCGATCCAATTCCAGAAAACAAAGTGAATATTAATATTTGCGACGGGCGAGCACTGTATCTGCTGAAGAAAATGTGTAGAGAATGTTGATTTTCTCATCTCCCGATCAACCATCAAATTCATTATCAGCCGGCCATGCTACTTGGCGTGCCATCTCCAATTGTGCCAAGCAATGTGCCGTCCCCAGTGCCACCCATCAGCCTGTGACAGACAATTTTTTTTTTGATTTTAAGAGATAAAGTCAAATAGATTTTCCAAAACCGAATTTCAAGGAGACCGGAAGTTCTGAACCGGTTCAGGGCCCGAATAACGAGTTCAGGATCCGTACAATTGGTACAGGATCCATAAAACCGGTCGAACCCGTACAATCATTCAGGAATCGTACAACAGTTTCGAAGTCCTTCGAATCGTACATTAATTCAGAATCCATACCGGTTCGAATACCGGATCATAATCCGTACAATAAGCTAGCTTGTGATATGATCTCTATAACTAACGTTTTTTTCTTCTTCCAACAACCAACCTTTTCGTTTTCGCGCGCCGATTTTTGAACCAAATTTTCACATTGTGGGTGGAGATGTGGGGATAATTCTGTCGGTAGGCCATGGAGTTCAAGTAGTCCGTGTACTGTTCAATTTGGAGCCAGCCGGGATGCGGGTTGTCCTGCAAATTTTTACGAGGAGTTAAAAAATTTTCATATTCAGAGGGTGTTATATGAGAAAATTGGAAAAATCAGAAAACACCCACCTCGAACCAGCCTTCTAGGATGGGCTAAAATAGAATTTTTTTTTGGAAAATTTAAAAATTTAAAATTTGCAAAAAGCCAACCAGCTCGCTGAGCGGATCAAACATTAGCCGGGACCGGGAGGTACCGTTTGCGCCGTCCCTGGTTCCACCGTCATCAGCAGCGGCACCCCTTCCGCCACTCCTTGGCTGCTGATGCGATGAGGTTGGCGATGAGAAATTGGACAAATCCGACTTGGCCACTACAAAAATTAATTTTTTAACAGCATAAAATGGTTCAAAACCCCCCAATGTTACTTTAAACTTTTGGAATAAGAAATTGGCCTAAGTAAACTAATAGTGGTTTAAAATTGACCAAATGGCCAAAAGGATCTATGGCACTTTAAAGTGGCCAAGGGGCACAATGTACAAATAGGGCCAAGAAGAGCTATTTTTCAGCCTAAAAGTTGGTAAAAGATTATGTTATTCATACTGTAAAATGACAAAAATGGTCATTTATGGTTAGATGCCCATAAAATTGGCCAAAAGAGCATTGAAAGTTTTAAAACGGGCCAAAATGAATAATGATGGTGATTTGGACTCTCAAAAATCTGCCAAATGATAGTAGGTAGATCACTCAGAAAGAGAGTTTCAAAGTCTCAAAAATGGAACCAAAGGACCATTGGTACTATGTACTATATGGCCGACCAACCTCCATTCTCCTCAACTGTGACCCTGCTGTTGGCAATGTTGTTCAACGAGTTTGAGGACGGTGATTGCTTGAGGGATGCTCCGCCAGGACCGACCGAGTTGTTGTTGATGTTGTTCGCAGCTGTATTGCTCGGAGTTGCTGGTGACGAGATGCCTAACACAGAGAAAAATTGATGGTTTTTTACATCAAACTCTCCTACTACCCTAAGGTCTTACCTGCGGCCATGGCCATAAGTTGCAGCTGTTTCTGCGCGGAGGGCATCAATTGGGAGAAGGCAGCCGCCGCTGCAGCAGCTGCGGCCATTGTGGACGAGGAGACCACGGGACAAGCGGGGGAAGAGGTCGACATGGAAAGATGGAGAGGCATGGAGGAGGAGGAGGGTGGTGGTGTGGAGGGGCACTGAAAATGAAAGTGGTCAACGAATCAGATTTGGCCTAATAGCACCACTGATCTTAGACCAATCTCTGATCAGCAAAATCCCGATTCTATTAGAGAGGTGAAATCTGATCCCGAAAAATTGAGACATACAAGAATAAGAACATATTTGGCCAAATCATCCCTGGAAGGTCGGTAATGATCAGCTTTGATTCCTAAGAATTCAAAATCATCACTGATCCCTGGGGAATCAGATCATTTCCGACCCATATATTCCAGTATTCTAGATCAAGAATGATCATAAAAGATCACTTAAGATTCCGATTTATTAGTTTTGAGATCACCTAGGTCAAGGACAGCTTTGATCCCGAGTGATCAGATCACCTCAGTGTCTAGAGCGATATGAGAGCATCCTGAATCTATGGAGATCAAAGATCATCCTGCCCAAAGGAGATCAATAGATCAATGATCATCGCTTAAACTAGCACTGAACCTATAGAGATCAGAGATCAACCCTCTCCCTGACCATGTTCGGCTCCTGCTGTGCCATCATCATTGTGTCCATCGGCTGCTGTTGGCCATCCGCGACTGCGCAATCCTCCGAATTCTGCGAAGATGACTGTTGCAGCGGTTGCACATCCATCCACTGCACTTCCTCATCGGGCGAGCACGCAACGGAGGAGTGCTCCTTCAACGACGACGAGGAGGTGTACTGTATGAAAATGAAGAAGGTAATACTGTAAGATGAGAATCTAACATAAGGCGGGAGGGAGGGGGAATTTTTAGCCGCCCAAGAACTCGGAATTCGACCCATCATAATTCCAATTATCGAAACCATAAAGTTCTGTGAACTTTCACGAATTAAATTTTTTAATTCTCATAAGAAGACAAAAAGTTCTCGCATGAACGGAAGTTCCAGATTGGTTCCCGATAGACTGATTTCTAACTGATTTTGATCTTATTTTCAGGCCCGGTTCCGGGGAAACCCTAAGGACCTGGATGGCATCGATGCCTGCTCCGCCGGCACATCCGCCCCCGCTGGTCACACTGTGCACACTCATGTCGTCGTTCCCATTGGGCGACTCTGATCCACCGTCCATTCTCTGCAGAAATATGAAGATATTCAGGAGGTTAAGCCTATGACTGATGGGATAAAGCTAAAACACAATAAACAATTTTACTCCAAATTTTTTGAAGATCAGCTTGTTCGTATCCGAAAAGGGTCTAAAAATTCTTGTCCTAATCTGAAGAAACTTTATCCGATTTTTTTCTGCATTCTGAGAATTTATTCGAGTAGGTCTGGATGCGTATCAAAGTCTGAAAACCAAGTGGCAAGTGGGGATTTGAAATTTTATCAGGGCCCGGAAAATGATCAGAAATGCCTCGTCTAATAAGTTGGAAAACCTTTATCTGAACCGAAATCCTTTTAGAGTTTTCGAAAACCCTTATCCGCATCTATAAACCCGTATAATGTCCGGAAACATACTTCCCGAAACCGAAAAAACCTTTCTCCTAACACCAGTACATATATCTGCGTTCAATTATTCCGGTCTCTACTCACATCCGAATGATGTCCTCCGCTTCCGGATCCCTGTTGATGCCGATGGCCATGTACTGCTCCAATTTGTTGGTGATGATGACGATGAACGGCATCGTCGCCGCCTCCCCCGCCTGCTTCTCCGCATTCCTCCATTGCCGTTGTCGTCCTGTTGCTGGTGCTCGCCACCGTTCCGGCACTCTCAAATTTGGAGCGAATGTCCAACGGAATGGAGGCAAGCGGAATCTGAATCAATAAAGCCATATTATTTGTCAAAATTTGGGAATTTAGGGATGTAAAAGTTGGGAAAATCGTAATTCTATGATCCTATAACTCTCTAACTCTATGGCCTATCGGTGTTTGAAGGTTATGTAGGTAGAGTACATGAAAGATTAGGAGTTAGGACTGGGATAATAAAAAGTTAGAGATCATGCCGTAAAGATATGAGAAATTTAACTATAGCAGATCTGGTCTCCGATGCAGATCTGGGATCAATTTCCGATTTGTGATCGGTAATCGAAACTCTGTAAAGTCATTTTTGACACAAAAATGTTACATGTTGGAGTTGTTCGGCAAGTGCTCGTTGGTGTTGTTGTTGCTGCTGGTGGTGATGGTGCCGCAACTCCTCCGACGCCTCCGGCACACCCGACAGTTGTGCAACCAGTTGTGCCGCGAGCTGCTGTTGTGCCTGCGGATCGCCAGCTGCGGCATTTACTGCAACCTGCTGCAAAGGACCTCCGGGACCACTGGGCGCGGCCATGGCCGCGAAGGAGGCCAGCGAACTCAGCAGGGCAAAGTTGGCACTTTGCTGCTGTTGTTGATGGTGTTGAGAATGGTGGAAAGCGGGAACTGAAAAAAGGGTATCATTTATAGAGGCCTAAAGTGGTTCATATGCCGAGTTTTCTGTCTGATAGTCTTGAAAAATCTCGGTCGGGAGTCTCGAAAATCTTGCTCAGATCACGTGTCATGTCGCGATCAAGTCTTAGTTCGATGAGAATGCATTAGGGGTTTCGTAAATTCGATCAGTACCGGATTTTTGGTCATTTTACCGTATTCTAATCCCTGGTATCAGTCCCTTATCACCTACTGGTCAGTGGAATAGGTTATGATCAGTTTTAAAGTGAGCGATTTAATACCTTTTGGGCGAACGGTGTTTCGAAACCGATTATCTTATGAAAAATGATGATAATCAAAAACTGATATTGGACCGAATGTAGCGCAAAATAAACATGATCACCTGCATTCAGAGGGAGCATGGCTACCGGCTGTTGTTGTCTCGGAGACCCACCATTCTGCTGCTGTTGCTGACTTGCGTTCGAAGATTGACGCGATGCCAAAGTGCGCTGGTGCGTGCGTCTTTGAGTAACGAACCAGTTGCAGATTTGCTTAAAAGAGGGGAACTTTAAGCTTGATCGCAAATCGATCAATGGCCCAGAAGGATCGGAAAGCGATCAGAACGATGTAGAAACAGACCAAAATGATCAGAACTGCTCGAAAGGGTAAAAAATGGATCTTTGAATGTATTCTGGTCAGAAAATCCTGGATTTATAGCTACAGTATACCTGGTAGGTGACTTTGTTGTTGGCCCTTCGATAGGGGGCCGCGTTGAGGATGTTGGCGTAGGAGTTCAACTTTTGGCGTGACGGATTCGGATCCGAGCGAAACCAACGCTCCAGACGGGGCAGCTCACTGACCGGGCTGAACCGGCTAGTGCTCAGGGGGCTGAAAAAGCAAAAATTGAGGATGAAAGGTCTTATCATGCTAAACAACCATAATGAGTTGCCAAAGAGCTGATACGTGTGATTATCAATTTTTTGAGTACGAGTTTAGACTGCCAGTATTCAGAGGAAATCCCGAACTGTTGATAATCACACGTATCAATCGGCATCCGATTTCCGAACCTTTTGCGGTTGTCCTCCTGCTGTGCCGCAATCTGTTCCAACCACTCGTTGACCGCCTCGCTCTGCTCCCGGGTGCCCATCCAGGCCGAGCACTCGTCATCGCAGGCCATCACCTGTGGATGTAAATTGAAAATTGAGCGCCGATTGAATTGCTTTGAACCTAGAATTTTTATGAAGCGAATCTTTTAATGAAGTGACAGAGAAATATAATGGCAAAAGAGTACACAGAGAAAAGATGCAGAGAGGAAGTTCAAAAGGAAACGTTCTCTTTATAAAATCTTAGAGCCAAATCTAAATTTCTAATTCAATGGAATTTTTGTGTCGATCTTAGAGAACATGTGATTTGAGTTAACTATCAGAAGATAAACTCGAAATCCCTAGATCAGATCTTCTAATAAGATATATATATATGTATGACAGAAATGATTTGTCGGGGTCATTCGATATTCTCAATGAAACTGGTGGTTTGCCTTTTAAAGGGTTCTAAGATGGATTAGGAGCATAATGTGGCCAATCACCAGATTCGACATTTGATCGATTTTTGGCCTGATTCATGTATTTGATTGGTATCGAACATTAACTGTATCTGATCAATGATCGAATCTCTTAGGGTTATTCTGATTGAAAAAGGTTGATCTCTCAAGGGTTGATCTCTTAAGAGTCGACATGGGTTTACCTGTTGAAGGATCTCCTTCACCTCCTGCCCGTTGGACGATGTCAGAATCTGGGGCTGCTTCTCAATGGCCGTCTTCAGCAGCCGTTGCTTCATCTCCATCAGACACTGGCCGTTGGTGTCGTTGGGAGAGCTTTAAATTTAATGCACAAAAATCATAGATAAAATTGCGGCCATTGGCATGAATTCGGCTTCAGAATGATAAAAAGTAGGATTTAGCTCAGAAATCCGGGGGTTGCGTATTGTATCGAACTTATTTTTCCCGAAAATTCTACATATATATGATCAAAAAACTCACCGTTTTGCCAAGATTTTCAGCGTGATATGAGTGGATATTTCGCGGAACAGATTGGTAACCAGCTCCTCCGGATTGTCCGTGATTGTTTCGAAGCTGATCGGCTTCCAGTTGCTGATCTGGATCAAACCTGCAAAAGGGGGAAAAATGTACTCTAATCCAACCTAAAATCAATTTGCTGATTTTAATCCTCATTGAATGGATTAATCTTCAACCATTTGCATGCATAAGATCCAATGCATCATCCCCTAATTCGGTGCTCGAATCATCCAAACAGTACAAAAGTTCAATTCAAATGGCCAAAGATCTGATCATTCACGACAAAGATTTGTTTGAGTAATTAATGTCGCAAAACCAATCTCGGTCTCGTGATCTTATGGCCCGATGCTTCTTCTACAATAGAACTTGGCCCAAATTTTACCCAATCATATAAAGCTCCAATCGATTAAGGAAATTTTGGATCAGCTATAGATAATCCTGACTGATATACCGATCAAAGTGATACTTCAAGAATGCATTTAAGAAATTCCGATTTATAAAATCAGAGGAATATGCCCGTCCCTGATCCAAACAAATCATCCACTATCCAAGCCAACAATCTCTAAGCTCATCCAAAATCCGCTCAAATGCTTCGCCTCGCCGTTGTGGCTCATAAATATGCAAATCTCAAATTGGATATCGTCGGATCGTAGGCTAGGGAGATGGCAAATGGAGGAGAAGCGATGGCGGCCAAATCGATCCAAAAATTTCAAAAGCCATTGGTGAATGAAGCAAAATGATTTACAAATTTACATAGTATTTTATTGAGAAAAACCCTGAGATAGCTCTTAAAAAATGCTAAAATTAAGAAGAAATGCAAATTTGTAGGGCATGGAAAGGCTATGAATGATCAAGTATGATCCTTACTGGTTGATCAAATATACTTAAGCGCCGATTGATCAGCGAAGATGTTGTGATCAAATATGTGCCGGATCGATTTGCCGATCAAAGCTATTATAAATTATTAATTTTGAGTTTGGTCGATTTGGGGATCTTATGGTCGATCAATGTTATCAATGATTAAAATGTGGACCGATCGGTCAATGAAGATTCCCTGAAGATTGATCGCGTGATCATGATCCCCGCCGATCCAATTCGGTGTTCAATCTCGTCCCTCTCTCTCGCCCAAAAACCTGCCCTGTCTGTGCTCCTCTTCCCTATGCAATCATTCCTTCGCCCAAAATCTCCATCTTCTCCTATCAATCCATCTCCAATTGTCTTATCTGCTTCGGTCTTTACTCTTTATCATGCACATAAAGGAGGACTTTCTAAACAAAATTTAAGGCCGATTTGGACATAAGAATGAGAAGGTCGAAGGTTGGGGGAAGATTGAGATGACAGCGGTGATTTGTGGGGTGATAAAAGAGGTCCAATGCTGATCTTGATCGGTTTGAGTGATCACTGATCATGGGAGGAAATTGATATATCCACCGAAGATCTCATTCTGTTCACCCAGCTGGAATTTTGAAGCCCTTGTTTTCAGTGAAATATTTTCGAAGCGATTTTTTATTTATTTTTTATGCCTTCGTCATTGTCTCTCGGAAATTCCCATCTCTGAACAAATCACTTTAGTAGCTTGCTTCCATTCAACTTTTTGGCTCATCAGATTGGATATCTCTCAGTCTCCCACATCCCTTGCCCATCCTATATGTACCATCAATAAACATTTTGAGCTGTGGACGGAAGATCTGTGGAGGACCATTGCGGATTTATTAGGATGGAATGGAAAATGATATATTTAGGATGGAGAGGAATGGATCAGATTAGCAACTGATCAAAAGCGATTTATCCAATCGATTGAAGTGCCGGATCAAGATTTCACTGGATTAGGACATAGTTATGAGTTCTAAGCGCAGAGAAAGCTGGTAGTAAACCGAGACTATAAGATGAGATAAAAAGCTGATCTCGAAGTTATCGGATCCGAGACCGGAAATTAATAACTAAACGAATCCGAGGCCTCATCTCGGTACTCGGTCTTCGAGATCAACCTGCTATTCGTTACTCTCAGTTTTTCGGTATCAGGATCAGATCGAATTCGAGCCCTGAGCTAACAGACCAAGACCTGATCTCGAGGTTTTTGTCCCATACATCCAGTAGTTTTGGGGCAAAAATTGGCCATAAAATGCGCATTTGCCCCTCTCACCCACCTTTGGAGTCCTGGATGAACTGGGGCAGCCCGAGGGCGGACAACACTGTCTCCACCAGCTGGCACAGCATTGTTTGGCCCCCCACAACCGCAAAAGTGTCCACCACCGGGTTGCCGTCGTGGGCACAGCCAAGACAGTGCTGGGAGCGCACAGTCTCCACCAGCACACGCACCGGGAACATGTCGGCAACCATCATTGAGAGATGATCAGGAGAGGTGGTGATCTGAATGAGGGACGGATGGGTGATCTAGCTGATCAATTCGGAGATGTAAAAGGGTGATCTGATCATATTTTGTGAGATTAATGAGCTCCGATCGGCCGTAACGAGCCCCGATCAGTTAGGAAGGGGGGAGAGGGAGAATTTTGTGAATTTTAGACCCTTTTCTTAAAAAATTGATCAATTTTTTGGGTTTTATAAAAATTCATCGATTACGGAATCATCGAAGAAAATTTCGAAATTCCTTGGGAAAATTGCTCATTTTTCCAATTTTCGATCCGAGCCTTCGAAAATCTGTATTCATTCGCTCAGGGGAGGGGAGCAATTGCCTCCCTCGTTATGGACTTGATTAGGGTGATAATGGCTGAAGTAATCGATCAGAAATTCTGAATGGGTGAACTGTAATAAAGTTGGATATGTAACAATGGCGATTTTTGCAAAAATGAAAAGGAAAGGGATGGATAACCGAGGGACTTGTCAGTTTTTGAACAGAGATTATACATGGGGATGACATGTTGATCAAGATGATGAGATGATCAATTGGGGGGGGGNGGGGGGGGGGAGGAAGGGTGATGTGTGGTCTCTGGTATATTAGATCTGATAAGGTGATCAGCTGATGTCTGATCGGGTTTGGATATCAACGGATTATCAAATCAATTTTTGAATGAAAAAAGAAAATCCAATTCGAAGATTATCACTTATCAAGTTGGAAAAATTCCCAAGATTCCCCTAGTTAAATTTAAAACAAATAAATTACTATTAAAAATTAACGTGCGCGAAAGTTTTGCGGACGGGAACTTGGCGATGTTCTTGAAAATTTATTCAGAAACGAAGCCTGTTTTTTTAGACTGAACGGTTTTTCGAATTTCCAAGAAAATTTTTTCAGGGGAAATCCTCAGCATCCCTCCGCATTCCTACACCCAAAATCGTTATTTCAGTTTGAAATGTCATACATACCAATAAAGAATTTCCATAAGGGGGATTCGGATTGGGAAATACTGGACAGTTACATCGGATCCGAGAGTCCTTATCCTTACCCTTCGTACTGTTATTCCTTTGCGGCGGGGGTAGTCAGGTGATCCAAAAAACGGAAAAGGACGCGGAAGAAAGTGCGATCAGATCAAAATCAGCAGGGCAAGATGGTGATGATCCCCTCCTTCTATCGTTGTTTGTTTTTGTTTTTTCGGTGTTTTTCGATGGTATTTGGCGATGGATAAAGTGGAGGATGTTGATGATGATGTGCAATACTTTTTCGTGGTGAGGTGATCCGCCAGTTTGGCCGGGAGATTTATTTGTTGGCTTACTCTGTAATAAAGTGTAAAGAAGTATAGTAAGTGATAACAATCTAGAATCTACATAATATCGGATACGGATAGAGTTAAAATTTTTGAAAAACCCAGATTCGGACCGGATCCGAAACCCGGAGTATGGGAAAGGTCCGGGTCCGGGCCCGGATTCGAGCTCTACCGGATAAAGGGTGTAAAGTGAGACCAAAATTTTTTTAGATTTGGTAGGAAAAAATGTCCTATGAGAAAAACACATATACAAAAAATTAGGCCTGATTTTTGGCATAAATATTTTTTGAATTTTCTTGTAAAGTTTTCAAATTTTTTCTCGAACCATTTAGGTGAGCATAAAATTAGAAAAACGGTTTTAATGCCAATAGGAGGTCAGCTCCATAGAACCCAGCTCACTAGAACCCAGAAACTTCCCTTCATTCAAAAACTTTTTTTAGACATTGCTAGGCCAAAACTATAAAAAGCAAAAAAGTGTAGAATTTTAAGACCCCACCTTTGGCCTTATGGGTTTTTCGAATTTCCCTCAAAAATTTTGAAATTTTCGAAAAAAGGCAAAAAATCGATATTATTTCAAAAATTTCCAGGGAAATTCGAAAAACCAAAAAGGCCAAAAGTGGGGCCTTAAAATTCTACACCGTTTTGCTTTTAATACATTGCGGGACCTACCAAATATAAAAAAGTTTTTGAATGAAGGGAAGTTTCTGGGTTCTAGTGAGCTGGATTCTATGGAGTTGTAGCCGCCAATAGACACGTACATGTACGATAGAAATTGGGCACCGGGAGAAACGCTTTGAATCCTCAATTTTACGAAGCGAATGCCTTATTATAAACTGCCATAGGAAAAGCGAGTGAGCAGAGAAAAAGAAATCAGACAACAATATATTTTACATATAACACAACATACTCTGGCTTTTTTACGCTGATAATAGCGTGTATGCGTGTATGTAATGAAGGGTGAGGGTCGATTGAGTCCCCACGATTGAGTCCCCAGGGTGGAAAAATGCTTGTAACTCGGTTCAAACTCAACCTAGAAAAACGAACTTGGTGTCAAAAGATAGCCCTGAATGTTTGCTATAAAATTGCAAAAGAGGCCATCCGAAATGGCCAAGTGCAAAAAAAGTTATGACCAAGTTAAGCCATAAAAGGCTACAACTCCCTAGAACCCAGCTCGTTAGAACCCAACGAACGAAAACTTTTTTTTGAGGCATGCTAGGCCAAAAACATAATAAGCAAATATATGCAGAATTTTATGCTCTATCTTTTAGCATTTTTAGTTTTTCAAATTTCTGCGAAAAATTTTGAAAATTTTCAAAATTTTCGAAAAATGCGAAAAATCGGTGTTTTTCGAAAAAATTTCAAAATTTTTTGCGGAAATTTGAAAAACTAAAAATGCTAAAAGATAGAGCATAAAATTCTGCATATATTTGCTTATTATGTTTTTGGCCTAGCTAGCCTCAAAAAAAAGTTTTCGTTCGTTGGGTTCTAACGAGCTTGGGTTCTAGGGAGCTGACCCCCCATAAAATCCTGATTTTGACCAAAGGTTTGGCCATAACTTTTTTTGCACTTGGCCATTTCGAATGGTCTCTTTTGCAATTTTATAGCAAACATTCAGGGCTATCTTTTGACACCAAGTTCGTTTTTCTAAGTTGAGTTTGAACCGAGTTACAAGCATTTTTCCACCCTGGGGACTCAATCGTGGGGACTCAATCGACCGAGTCCGTGTAATGAAGGATGGGCCGATGGAGCAAAATTACCCAAAAACATAATGCCATAAAACATTTATTTGCTAAATTCAAAAGGAACATGATTGTCTCATTCTTTTATTGCGCAAAAATTGTAAAATTGAAAGAAAATAAAATAAAAATACGGCGATGTAAGCTCCAAGTCCGGGGGTGATTTGCGTCGACCCGGCTCCAAGCATATCCAGCTATATTAATTTGGTATTTTATGCTTATTGCTTACTACATTGAGAGCAAAAATAAAGAAATTTTTTCTTGGATAGAAGTTCGATACTGTAAGTATTTTTCGCTTTAATAAAAAATCATGTAATCTGTTCAAACCGATCGACCGGTTAACACTAAAAATTTCAACATCAAGGAAGTTTGAGATTGGTCATGGTACTGGTAAAGGTAACATTTCTAACACTAATGACAACGGTTCTCCCGTATCTTGTAGAATCCCGATATACTCAAGAAGCAAGAATTATGAAAAATCATGCCTTACGATTTTCCTGGACCTGGCATATTTATGTAATCCACAGATCAAATTTCCGGCCATTAGGCCTAAATCTGCTCTCTGATGGGGGCGGGGATGAGCTATATATACAAAAAAAAAAGACGATGACGATTTTGGTGATGGCCATAGGAGGCAGGAGGGTAGATAGAGTAGAACATAGAGACATAGAGAAGAGAGTGTTCCGGGGGTGAGGGGGAACTGGAACCGTCGTCATCCTCTGACCCCTCCCCCAGACTCATTATGGCTGATCGGAGTCTGTCTCCCTCCTCCCCCTCCTCTCCGATCACCGATTGGAATCCTTTATATATATGCAAAATGTGATCAGGAGGAGGAGGAGGAGGAACAAGAAAAAGTGAAAGCTCCCCAACCTACCGGATTCGGGGGTGGGAGGGGCAGCACACAATGCATTAGCCCCTAATCGCCCCTCCCCNCCCCCCCCTTCCCCGCCGATCTGTGGCCATGGCCATGGAACAAGCTTTCTGATGATGAGCAGACCCTCCCCCATCCCCCGCAAAAAACGAATAAAAGCGAAAGTGATTGTTGTTGTTGTAGCCGAGCTCCACCCTCCCATCACCCGATGATCTACGCGAAGCCGAAGAACGCCGTGGACCGAATAATCACATAGCGAGACAATCGCGAGGTTGGGGTCCCAGACCCCCAGGGGCTCAGCTCATCCCTTTGTTCTTTGTTCTTTGTTCTTTCGCGCAAGCGATATGGTAAAAGTAACCAAATCTGGCCAAGGAACAACAAGAACAATAGATGTATATGGCAAGGATAGGGGCTACCCCTTTGAATGGCTAAGAGTTGCGCGCAACTTCGCCTAGAAGTTGCACGCAACTTCGGAACCAACTTTCTATCCGAGAGAGAGTGACCGAAACAATGATGGGAGACTAGGATTTTAGGGGACCAAGATTGAACAAATGGAAGGAGGAATTGCACGAAAGTTCATGGATTTTTGAGGTTGTTGGGCAATTTTTTACAACTAATAAGGAGCACTAAAGCTAATGCTGAACTAGAGAAGAGGATGGAATGAGTGATCGGAACAATGGATGGCCAGAATCGGGGGGAGAGTACTCCGCTGCTGTTGGATGATTGGACCGTGGGTTGTGCGCAACCCATCACTTTTAGCCTTTCCCGAATCGGAGTTGTTGTTGATGTGATTGCGACCATGGACTCCCCGGGAGGGGGCATAGTACCACCCACAGAACCCAGACAAAGAAAGGGTGGTGGTTTAAAGCGCTGGACTAATCATGGGGAAGATGATGATCNAATGGTAGAAAGGGAAAGTCGCGGAATGGGGGAAGGAGGAGGAGGGGATGTTGTAAGGAGGAGATGGAGGAGATGTGATGTGAGATGAGCGGAGGAGGAGGAGGGAAGAGATTGGATGGATGATTATTGCGCGACTGGGGAGGGGGAACGCGGCGATAACAACAACTAACGCCCGGAGGGGTCGCGCGGAAGGAAGGTGAGGAGGAGTGAAAGAAAGTGAAAGTCGCCGCCGTGCGATTTGGAACAGGAAAATGGGGAAGAAAATGGATGGATGGATGAAGAAGGAGGAGAAGACGATGATGGGGATCTGGCAAGTTAGGGGATCATCCCCCCCACCCCGACGACAACCTCCTATACAAAACGAGTCCTCCTCCTCCGCTCTCTGCTCTGTTCTCTCATCGTCTTCACTTTTCTTCCGTGAGCCGAAGAGAAATAGTGAAAAGTGAGGAGCAAAAAAGTCCGCGCGAGGGCATACAAACGCCGCTGTTCGATCTCCTGACTGATCCCCTTCGCCGTCGGTATTGCGCAATCCCGCGCGGGAATTTAGTGCAGCATCTTTTGTGATAGTAGGTTGGAGGTTGTGGGTTATAGGAGTGGTATGAAACGTTGAAAATGCTGGTGCGGGATTTTTGAGATTACTTGAGTTGCGGAAGGGGGATTGCACGAGTTCTGCGGATACTGGTCACCGAGATTGCAGGATAGGGATCTGCGGATACTGCAGGATATAGGGTAGTTCGAGGTCGCAAAGCTATGGAAAAACGATTCAGGGATTTTTGCTGTTGTGTACGAAATTACGGAAAATTCGAGAACGGCGTTCCAGAAATGCCAGAGTAGCAGGAGCGCACTTGCGGAACAATTAAAGTTGTAGCAGCTGCGGGGATAGAATACGAGTTGCGCGGATTATAGGAGTTGCGCAAGTTCCACAACCTCGGCGGAAAGCGAGGTTGTGGAAGTCGCGCGGATTGGATTTGGTGCTTCACCACCACGAGGTTGTCTGCCCATCCAAAAAAGCAGGAACCATAGAAGAGAGCCTAGGGCCATTTGAGGGTCAGACGGCTCTGAAGGACAATTTGTTCCAGTCGCCGGGGGGGGGGGGGCAACAAAAAGCATGACAAACAACAACAATGGGTGAGGAGGAGAAAGGGAAGCGGGTGGTGATCAGAGCTGATCGGACCGGGGACCGACCATTCTGGAACCGAATGATGATCAAGATGATCATCATCCATTGTTAGCCCAGAAACTGAATAAAGAGGTCTGCGGGGCGTTGCAAATCAGCAGAGGACCAAAATGATCGATTGGTGAGAGTAAGAGGTTGGTCGATTGGCCCTATCCCCCTCCCTCCACCTCCTAATCCCCTCTGTTCGTCATTTCAATCCGTTTTTGGTCCTATCTCCTATATACAGTGTGCATAAATGAATAATTTCACCCATCATCAATCTATCCTTTTCTGCTCTTTCTTTTCTTCCCTATTTTTTCTTCCTTTTAGCCTTTTTCTTTCCTCTCTACTTTTACTCGTTTTCATCCTCCCCATCTTTTCCTATTCCACATCTCGCTTACAAGCTAACCCTTTAATCCTCTTTTTCTTTTGGCCCTATGGCCCTATTTTTCCATTTTGGCCTCTCAATTTTTCGCAACTCCTCTTCCTCTCCTTCCTTTCCTTATGCTCCTTCCTCTCTTCCTTTCTCTTCTCCC
>LDKF01000524.1:23959-43453 GCA_001026735.1 Rotylenchulus reniformis
CAAAAGAATCGATTTGGCCGATGATAATGATAAGAAATTGATCGAAGGATCACATTAATAATTGAGGAAGATGGGATGGTCAGCTGATTAGGATCAGGAAACCACAGAGAAAATTGAGATTTTTGGTCAGGAAAAAAGTTGGCCAAGAGTAAAGGCCAATAAAGATGTCTCGAACGGCGCGAGAATATCATTTTTTGTAATAATAATCTGAGAAGAGAACAAACAAAAAAGCATTTATGAGATGGGGCTGACGATGCTTTTCCCCCAAAACTCGCGGTTTTATTAGTGTGTTTGTCGGCCAAAATGAACCGATGATGAATGATGATGATGATAAATATAATATGGACGATGGGGAGGGGGAGAAAATTTTTGGCAACTTCCCAAAAATTTCAACAAAATTCCCCGTAATTTTCCCGTATTTGGCCAAATTCACAAAATTTCAATTCTGATTTTTTCCGATCCCCCCTCAAATTTGGCCATTTATCTCCTTTTAGAGGATCATCGAGAGGGAATGGGGACCATGAAATATGATCTCATAATGGAAGAAAATGGCGTGGGAGATGCCATGCCAAAAATAGGCTGATAAATTTTTAAAATTAACCTTTTTAGACCTAATGAGCTTATAATTATTGGCCAAAAGTATCTCAGGGTTGGTCAAAATTGTTGTGTGCTCTGTTTTAAGAGGTGAAACCTTTCAAAAATCATTTACCTATCCTGTTTATTTTGGTCCAATAAAGTTCAAAATTTTTTGTAAATTTTTTAAACATCTTTAAAGTGTCCAGGACCAATATAAACCATGTTTTCCGTGCTTATTTCGCCAAATAACAAAAATTAGAAAATTATAAATTGGGCTTCACCAGTGCTTAGAGACCGAACTAGAGGGGATCATCGATCCAGTGAATCAGTTAGTCCAACTTCACCATATTTGGTTTATAATATGTACATACAGTCTCGTGGTCCATTGACGGCACTTTTGGATTTGTTGCTGCTTTTGCTCGTAGATTTCGCAGCTTTCAATTCCACGGAGAAGGCCAAAAGGAACAGCAAAATGGTTGGATGGAAGAGGAGCAGCATCTTTAGGAAAGGCATAAGGGCCTTGAAAAGACGGAAAATGAAAATTTTGAAAAGATAAAATTAAATTATACAATTCACGAAAAATGCCTTCTGCTTTTTATACTAGTAGATAAGGCCGTTCCGGCCGGAATCCCGAAATTTAGCATGGGATATGGCATATCCCTATCCTGGATTTGTGAAAACTTGTTGTCCGGATTCGAAATATAGTCATAAAAATGAATCCCGAAATCGGCTGGCATCCCCGATCCCGATATTGATGAATCGGGATTCAATATCGAGATCGGCTTCAACAATCCCGATCGATCCCGAAAATCGACCGGAATCCCTTAATTATCAAGAGTGAATAATCAATCAGTTTGAATTACAACAAAAATCAGGACAAGGAGGAAAAAAGATGTCTGCTAATAAACGTTTGTAAACGATTGATATGTACATACTGTCAGCAAAACTTCTCTAGTTATGGTTACGGGGATTTAGTGCTCTCATTGCATAATAAAAATAATTTCTTTTTTATTGTAGTTTCGTATTAAAGCGAGTTCTTTACCGTAACCCACTGGTAATAATCACTAATTAAGGAAATTCTATGAAGTTAGGGAAAAAACATCAATTTAGTATCCTGGATAAGAGGGAAAGTGGGATAAGATTTTTGACCGGAAAGACATCATTATGGTTTCGAAAAACTTTTTTGTACACAGCGAACATGATCAAAGAAGCCATTTGTTATGCGTTCGCGATCAATGTTCTTCTCGTAAAGCGAGAATGGGGAAAATGCATTGGATTGACATGGCGGGGGAGGACGAGGAATGGGGGGATGAGCTCACCACCTCAATTGGCCCCGATCAGCAGATCAGGCCAAAGATTGCCTGTACCGCGGAGATCTGAGCAATGAGATAGTGAAGAAGAGGGGGAGGAGAGGGAGAGTTGAAGACGACCCGCCGCCCCCAGGAAAAATGGCCATAAGACACAATGTTGACATTTGGACCGACAAAAAAATACTCGTAAAATGAGTTAGATACAGTAAAATGGATCGATCACCAGACGATAAATCATAATAACTCAGAAAAACTATGGCCAAAAAGGGTCATTGGTTATTAGAACCCAAAGTCGTGTCAGACATTTTGGTCCAGATAAAACCCGTATTTGGGCACAGGAATACCATACCGGGATAGGTGAAACCCGTACACGAACCTAAGATATTTGTACGGGAACCTAAGATATGACCCTTATTGGACCAAGACAATCTCTGGCCATAACTTGTTCCACACTCCTCCATATTATGAGCGTATTGTTCCTAATCACTAGGGCTGGTACTTTTAGGGAATTTCCCTAAGCCAAAATAGGGACCTATTAGGGAGCAAAAAAAGGCCAAAATAGGGACAAAATAGGGAGGAAAGTAGCGAAAATAGGCAAAAATATTTTTTTCCCCAAAATATGACCTAAAAATTCAAAAATTTTGTTTAAAAAGAATATTAAGCCTTTTTAGAACCAATTTAATCATATTTGAGATGTTTTCATTAGAAAAATTGAAGATTCACAAAAAAATATTTTAAAAAAATTTCGAAATTTTTTCAAAAAAATTGCGAAAAAATTTGAATAAAAAACTAAAAATTATCCCAAAATTTTGGGAAAAACTAAAAATTTTCCAAAAATTTTTCGGAAAAAACTAAAATTTTTTTTCCAAAAAATCTAAAATTTTCGGTTTTTATTGCATTTTTGTGAAGAATTTCTTAAAAATGGGCAAAATAGGGAGAAAATAGGGAAAAAGTCGCGAAATAGGGAAAAATTTAGCCAGGGTTAAGAAATATGGAAAATAGGGAAAAAAAGTTCATCAAAATACGTTTAAATATGTCTAAAAACGCGTTTCTGAGCGTTTCCCTACGATTCCCTGTCTTTAAAAAAATAGGGAAAACCCTAAAAGTACCAGCCCTACTAATCACCTCTCTAAAAAAATTTACCGACTAAAATTATGTGTATAATCATCACTATTTGTCAGTAAACATACATATATGATCAACAACAGGGATGAATAAAGGGGTTTATTATTATTATTCTATATAGGCACATAGATACGTCACCCTCATAGCCTCATACCATATCATCCCCGTATCGAAAAATGGTAAAGAATTTTGACCAAAACAGAACTGTGAGCATCTGATAAAATCCAGTTATCCTTTCGGTTTAATTGTTTTTATCTATCATGTTTGGACCGGTGCTGAGCCGTTAAAAAAAAACCGCCACGAGGGGCGTTAAAAAAAATCGCCACGAGCCATAGTCGGTACGAAAACTTTTTTGTTAGACTTGTTAGACCAAAAGTATAAAAGGCAAAAATGTGCAGAATTTTATGCTGATTCGAATGGTATAAAAAATTTTCCGAAATTCTAACAAAAAGTTCGAAATTTTCCCAAAATACCAAAAAAATACGGTTTTTAGGGGATATTTCGAACTTTTTGACCGAATTTCGGAAAAATTTTTTGTACCATTCGAATCAGCATAAAATTCTGCACATTTTTGCCTTTTATACTTTTGGTCTAACAAGTCTAACAAAAAAGTTTTCGTACCGATTATGGCTCGTGGCGATTTTTTTTAACGCCCCTCTTTTAGCGGTAACGATCTAGCACCGTTTGGACCGGCTGGTTATTCGTGGTCCAGGTCAGGGTTTCCTACGGAGTCTCCGGAACTCGGACAGAAGACCGATTTTTTGTCGGAAGTAGAGTGGAAGTTGGTAGGAAATAAATAAATTTACATATCAAAAATGCCATATTTTTGGTAAAACGCCATATTTTTGGTTCCGGCGGAATTTGAACCTATAAACCAGAACTGACTCTGCCGAACCGTACAACTTTTTGGTTTTATGGACCACCTCATCGTACACAATAGCATCTGCTGAGGGGTTTCTGTCAAGGTTGAGTTGGGAGGGGGGTGGTGGTGGTGGTGCCCGTCCGTTTCCGGCCTCCTCCCCCTCGCCATTCATTCCACCGATGCCATCCCCCACAACCTTGGTTTGGTGGTGTCAAATGTGTGTGATCCCCGATCCCCGTCGGCCGCTCAAATGGACCGTGGGAAAGGGGGAAGAATCTTTTGGGGGATTGTCGCATTTATGCGCTCGGTGCACCCCGGTGGAGGAACTTTCTTCTCTAATTTTAAGGGTTCTAAAAACAAAAACCAGTCAGGCTATTTTCCGAAAAATGTCCAATTTTTCTGCTATTATGGGACAGCGGAAAAAATACAAACATTTAGATTTTGTCCATAATTTTTGCTGATGTATTAAAAGTCGCTTTTCGTTTCAGAGGCATTTTATACGGTACTTTCTCGGCCAACTAGAGGGTCAAAAAATCATTTTAACTGTAATTAAAGTATCAAATGTCGATTAATGTTCGGCGTGTATCGACTATGATAGATATTGAGATTTGAGATCCCGTCTGAATTCTATAAAGTTATTTAGCAAAAAAAGAAAATCAAATCCTGCAGATTATTTTTTAAGTTTTACCAGGCAGATAAATAGGATTTTGACAATTTTCATTTTATCACTTTGGATCGAGTGCAACAGATATAGATTTTAGGGAATTTTTGGACCAAAAAGAATCAATTTTGTATACGATGGGATGGGCTAAAGGCGGTGGAATAAAAGGGAAATGAGATGGGACCAAAATGAATGGCCAAGTCGGCACTGTGAAAGGCGGAGAATGGCACGGGAAGGGAGGGCCAAGGCTGCGGATAGGGGCGGGTGTGTCAAATCAACAAAATGCAAATTTTGCACAAATTGATCGCAATCGAGGATGCTTGGTCTGATCAGTTTCTTTTTCAAAAATGCATTTTTCTGGAAAAAAAATAAAGTTTTGTGGATTGTTATGGCCAAAAAATCGGAGAACTCCAATCAGAAAATAAAAAGATTTTTCATCAGATTTTGGAGTTTGTAGGAAAAATTACAAAGGAGATTTTTCGCAAAAAAGGCTTTTCCTCTTCTCCCCAAAAAAATTTTTATGGAGAGAAGAGGAGAAGAAATGGAGTTGTGCCGAAATCATTAAACTGCTACTTACCGTACATATGTGTACTGTACTTCGGTGTTGGGCCAAAGAAGAATTAAATTTGCAAAAAAAAGTTACACTATGTATGCCAAACGAGATACCCATAAAAAATCAATCTATTGAACCATTGGCTAATTGAATAAGATGTTAATGAAAATTGGGGCCAAAAATTTTAAAGCTGCAAAAATTGGCTGGGGATGGTGTATGTATGGAAGAAAGTTGATTTTCAGTTTTTGCGCGCTGAAATTTTTGAAAACTATGCGGAGATGGATTTTGGAGAGAGTGGGCAATGGGGATCGGAGAATAATTAGAACCAAGGACGAAGTCGATGAGAAGGGGGAGAAGGCACATTGTCCTTGGGGGAAGGACAAAAAACGGAATCGAAAATGGACCCGAAAAAGTTCAGCAAAATGAGATCCTTTAAGTACTAATACCGGCGCCCGCCGGACAATTCGACAGTGAAGGACAATTGTAGGGAAAACTTTATTTTATAGACCTCGTTAGACCAAAAGTATAAAAGGCAAAGTTGTGCAAAACTTTAAGCTCTAGCTTTTGGTCTCTTTAGTTATTCGAATTTCCCTTAAAAAGTTCGAAATTTTCTAAAAGTTTGAAAATGGAATTTTAAATTTCAATTTTTTGTCCGAATTTAGAAAAACCAAAAATATCAGAGGAAAGTGCATAAAATTTTGCACAACTTTGCTATTTATACTTTTGGTCTAACGAGGTATAAAAATAATTCTTTCACTGTCGAATTGTCCGGACACACTACTACCTAATCATTTTATGTATGTACATGGTTAAGGATCTTTCCCCCCCCCCCTTTTGAATGCAGGTTGCCGGGCAATTTATTGGTTATTGTCGAAATCTCTGTGAAGCATCAAAACTGCAATTGGTTGGAAAAAATATCGAAAATTAGAAAAAATGACCAAGAATGGAAGGAAATGTCAAAAATATATTCTAAAAATGAGCTAACTCGATGCTGATCATTTATTGGGTCCAAAGGTTTGGCCAAAAAATGGCATGTCCATCAACATCAGCCTTCAACTTATGCTTTAACATCATAAATTCAAGGAGTAAATGCAGGACTACAAGCAGCAGATCACTTCAGAAGTATGGCCAAAATGCACAATTTTGCCAAAATGCACAAGTTGGTCAATGGTCACGATACATGAGATTATGACCATTTTTGAAATGGGCTAATTTGGATGGGCTTACAGGGAAAGGACTTACAAGGACTTCAACTTCAAGTGACCGTGGAGTTTTGAAAAAGGTCCGGGGAAAACTTATAGGTTACCTATGGCTATGGGTGTTATGTTAAAATTTTGATTTTAACAGCGGATGCGCGTGGTTTGGCCTGAAAAAGCCAATCTTTGGCCAAGCAAAAAGGTCCATCCAATGTCATCAAAATCCATCATCCACCACTCAACACCTTTGTGGTCCAGTAGCATCAATGCTGATTCCGCGCCCGCTTTTTGTCGTCGGTTCGAATCACGGTAAGTGAAAATCTTTTTTTTATCAATGATATGTCAATAAAATTTTAAAAAATATTTATTTTTTCGTTTGACAAGCCGCACTTCTCCCTCCTCTTTCTTCTTCTTCTTCTTCCTCCATTGTTAGGCTTATTTTGTATTTTGTAGCCAATTTTACATTTCTGTAACTTGATATGTCATGATCATTTTCTAGGCTATGTCTAAGCTAATAAGCTTTAAGCTTGATGCTCTGGTGTCATTTACCATGCCCAATCGGTATTGGATCAGTATCATTGATCAAGATCTAGTCCGATCAGTAAAATTCAGCATCATTTTTGGGAATCCGACAACAATTTGAATCTCAATTTAATTTTCATCAAGAAAGACTTCAAAATTCTAATTTCCATGCATCAATTTAACAAATGGTTCGAACAATTTTTTCACCAATAGTCCTTGAAATTTTGCATAAAAAAAGAAGAATCTGACAAGTTTTATGTCTTTGATTTTACCACGAGAACACAACATTTATTAGTCTCCACATTGAATCCGGTGAAGAATGAGCTGGTACTCAAATACCGTCGGGATTCAACCTCTGATGAGTCCGAGTTCCAAATCTAGCACCAAACTTATTATAAGTGGACTTCATTGTACCTAATTATCCTCCAAATAAGCAAAATTTTCGAAAAGAATTCCTCTGAGGCTTCTCGCCCCTTATCTATATGCACTTTCTGCTTCTCTGCTTTCTTCTCTATCCTCTGTGCTCTCTGCCCCCTACTCAAATCCCTTTTTCTGAAATCCCCATGAGAGAGTATGGAGGGGTTGGGGTGGGGATTTCCACCACTCTAATCCCGCCGATGGTGCCCCGGCGGAATGGGCACAAATCCGTTTACTCACCCCCATCCCCCCATTCATCCATTCATTCATTCTTTCCACAAATATATCCTCATTTCTCCCGGAACGGCACATTGACTGAGAGTCCTATAATGGTATCCCAAACTCCATATTTTTCAATTTTTAAAATTTTATTGGCCTCAAAAAGTAGCGTAAAGGTTTGCCTGCCAAATAAACTAGAAAATTCGCGGATTGGCCAAGTAGTAAACCTTATGGCCAAAAGGATCATGTAGCCACCACCTTCCGATATGATATGGCCACGACTTTTGGCCATAATACTTACTAATCCAGAAATATCTCTTCCTAAAAAAAGCTCTCTNATACGATGGGATGGGCTAAAGGCGGTGGAATAAAAGGGAAATGAGATGGGACCAAAATGAATGGCCAAGTCGGCACTGTGAAAGGCGGAGAATGGCACGGGAAGGGAGGGCCAAGGCTGCGGATAGGGGCGGGTGTGTCAAATCAACAAAATGCAAATTTTGCACAAATTGATCGCAATCGAGGATGCTTGGTCTGATCAGTTTCTTTTTCAAAAATGCATTTTTCTGGAAAAAAAATAAAGTTTTGTGGATTGTTATGGCCAAAAAATCGGAGAACTCCAATCAGAAAATAAAAAGATTTTTCATCAGATTTTGGAGTTTGTAGGAAAAATTACAAAGGAGATTTTTCGCAAAAAAGGCTTTTCCTCTTCTCCCCAAAAAAATTTTTATGGAGAGAAGAGGAGAAGAAATGGAGTTGTGCCGAAATCATTAAACTGCTACTTACCGTACATATGTGTACTGTACTTCGGTGTTGGGCCAAAGAAGAATTAAATTTGCAAAAAAAAGTTACACTATGTATGCCAAACGAGATACCCATAAAAAATCAATCTATTGAACCATTGGCTAATTGAATAAGATGTTAATGAAAATTGGGGCCAAAAATTTTAAAGCTGCAAAAATTGGCTGGGGATGGTGTATGTATGGAAGAAAGTTGATTTTCAGTTTTTGCGCGCTGAAATTTTTGAAAACTATGCGGAGATGGATTTTGGAGAGAGTGGGCAATGGGGATCGGAGAATAATTAGAACCAAGGACGAAGTCGATGAGAAGGGGGAGAAGGCACATTGTCCTTGGGGGAAGGACAAAAAACGGAATCGAAAATGGACCCGAAAAAGTTCAGCAAAATGAGATCCTTTAAGTACTAATACCGGCGCCCGCCGGACAATTCGACAGTGAAGGACAATTGTAGGGAAAACTTTATTTTATAGACCTCGTTAGACCAAAAGTATAAAAGGCAAAGTTGTGCAAAACTTTAAGCTCTAGCTTTTGGTCTCTTTAGTTATTCGAATTTCCCTTAAAAAGTTCGAAATTTTCTAAAAGTTTGAAAATGGAATTTTAAATTTCAATTTTTTGTCCGAATTTAGAAAAACCAAAAATATCAGAGGAAAGTGCATAAAATTTTGCACAACTTTGCTATTTATACTTTTGGTCTAACGAGGTATAAAAATAATTCTTTCACTGTCGAATTGTCCGGACACACTACTACCTAATCATTTTATGTATGTACATGGTTAAGGATCTTTCCCCCCCCCCCTTTTGAATGCAGGTTGCCGGGCAATTTATTGGTTATTGTCGAAATCTCTGTGAAGCATCAAAACTGCAATTGGTTGGAAAAAATATCGAAAATTAGAAAAAATGACCAAGAATGGAAGGAAATGTCAAAAATATATTCTAAAAATGAGCTAACTCGATGCTGATCATTTATTGGGTCCAAAGGTTTGGCCAAAAAATGGCATGTCCATCAACATCAGCCTTCAACTTATGCTTTAACATCATAAATTCAAGGAGTAAATGCAGGACTACAAGCAGCAGATCACTTCAGAAGTATGGCCAAAATGCACAATTTTGCCAAAATGCACAAGTTGGTCAATGGTCACGATACATGAGATTATGACCATTTTTGAAATGGGCTAATTTGGATGGGCTTACAGGGAAAGGACTTACAAGGACTTCAACTTCAAGTGACCGTGGAGTTTTGAAAAAGGTCCGGGGAAAACTTATAGGTTACCTATGGCTATGGGTGTTATGTTAAAATTTTGATTTTAACAGCGGATGCGCGTGGTTTGGCCTGAAAAAGCCAATCTTTGGCCAAGCAAAAAGGTCCATCCAATGTCATCAAAATCCATCATCCACCACTCAACACCTTTGTGGTCCAGTAGCATCAATGCTGATTCCGCGCCCGCTTTTTGTCGTCGGTTCGAATCACGGTAAGTGAAAATCTTTTTTTTATCAATGATATGTCAATAAAATTTTAAAAAATATTTATTTTTTCGTTTGACAAGCCGCACTTCTCCCTCCTCTTTCTTCTTCTTCTTCTTCCTCCATTGTTAGGCTTATTTTGTATTTTGTAGCCAATTTTACATTTCTGTAACTTGATATGTCATGATCATTTTCTAGGCTATGTCTAAGCTAATAAGCTTTAAGCTTGATGCTCTGGTGTCATTTACCATGCCCAATCGGTATTGGATCAGTATCATTGATCAAGATCTAGTCCGATCAGTAAAATTCAGCATCATTTTTGGGAATCCGACAACAATTTGAATCTCAATTTAATTTTCATCAAGAAAGACTTCAAAATTCTAATTTCCATGCATCAATTTAACAAATGGTTCGAACAATTTTTTCACCAATAGTCCTTGAAATTTTGCATAAAAAAAGAAGAATCTGACAAGTTTTATGTCTTTGATTTTACCACGAGAACACAACATTTATTAGTCTCCACATTGAATCCGGTGAAGAATGAGCTGGTACTCAAATACCGTCGGGATTCAACCTCTGATGAGTCCGAGTTCCAAATCTAGCACCAAACTTATTATAAGTGGACTTCATTGTACCTAATTATCCTCCAAATAAGCAAAATTTTCGAAAAGAATTCCTCTGAGGCTTCTCGCCCCTTATCTATATGCACTTTCTGCTTCTCTGCTTTCTTCTCTATCCTCTGTGCTCTCTGCCCCCTACTCAAATCCCTTTTTCTGAAATCCCCATGAGAGAGTATGGAGGGGTTGGGGTGGGGATTTCCACCACTCTAATCCCGCCGATGGTGCCCCGGCGGAATGGGCACAAATCCGTTTACTCACCCCCATCCCCCCATTCATCCATTCATTCATTCTTTCCACAAATATATCCTCATTTCTCCCGGAACGGCACATTGACTGAGAGTCCTATAATGGTATCCCAAACTCCATATTTTTCAATTTTTAAAATTTTATTGGCCTCAAAAAGTAGCGTAAAGGTTTGCCTGCCAAATAAACTAGAAAATTCGCGGATTGGCCAAGTAGTAAACCTTATGGCCAAAAGGATCATGTAGCCACCACCTTCCGATATGATATGGCCACGACTTTTGGCCATAATACTTACTAATCCAGAAATATCTCTTCCTAAAAAAAGCTCTCTACCACCTGTCAAAGGTCCTTTTTGGTTTTTTGAATTTTCGGAGAAAAAATTTCGAACTCGGTTGGTCAAAATGGCCGTCTTTAAACGTTCTAATGACACCGTTTTGCCGGTCCTCGGTGTTCATCCACCCCCTCCTCATCACCATTCTTCCCACTCTTATCTCCTCCTCCCCCTCATCCGTCCGTCCATTTTCGCTTTTCCTCTTTGGGCTCATTTTGTGCCCAACATCCATCCTTTTGCTTCCGCTCTCCACCAACGAGCTTTCGCTAATCCCCTCCTCGGCCCATATCCCCGATGGGATTGGGTTGGGTGCGGTTATATCCATCCGTCTGTCCTCAGCTCCGGGGATGAGCCAAAATTTTGGGGTATTGGATGAAACCACCACCACCACCGGACCAGAAAATCCGACATTTCCGGACGTTTGATAACAAGTCTGGTTTAAATTAAACCAAAACAGTTTGCCAATTTTCAATCTTATTTTAATAAAACATTATTTTTCAAATCATGAAAACTTAGAGTTAGGATCATGGGTTTCAAGCAAAAAATCGCGAGCCGTTCGTTCGATCCGATTTGTGGAACTTTAATTTCTCCAAGCCCGAACTTTTTTAGGTTGCTTTTTGGGAGGGGGTAAAGGGATAGATATGCCTGAAAATCCCAAACATTTTTCGCGATTATCTAGTTAGAATAAGCCAGGCCTAAAAAGGTTGAGGCCATTTGAGGCTTATTTGCAGATTTGTTTATTATCCTATACATATATACCTATGTATGAACCCATTTCCCTTGGCCTTCAGAGCCCACAGTTATGAGGGGGGTTAGGCCATTGGATCGTGTTTGTTATTGTCCCCTTATCTTTATTATCACCGGTCCCGGCCAATTTGGCCATTTCACTGCTGGAACTGCAAAGCTCACCCCTCCTCCCCCGTGCTAATTCCATTTGCTCATTTGCTGTCTTTCTTTTCCTTTTTGGTCTCTTTGCGGAAATCCTTCGTTTTTGTCGTTAAATTTTGTGACCAAATTTTTTGGCATATATCCGCATGACAAGAAATTCAGTGAAAAATCACCTCCATATCAAAAAATTGGAACGAAAATTGATTTATTAAGCTGTGTTTCTAGGCTTTGGCCATACTTTGACCAAAAATTAGACTTTTCTGTTACAAATTCTTTCACATTTTATCATATGTGTTTTTTGAAGGTTTAATAATAAGGTCTCTAGGGATCATGGGCTACTATAAGATGATCTCGATTTAATTAGTGCTCGGCACGGAGAGTGGGGCCGGATCTGGTACCGGGATCCCGATTCAGCCCCGAAAGATTTGGATATCCTGGATCCGGTACCGGGATCCCGAATCAATCAGGCACCTAAGTCCCGGTTGAATACCGACCGGATCCGGCCCGGGGCCGAAAACTAGATTTAATACTTTTGCTCTTTCAAACTTTGTGTTCAATTTTTTGATTGGGAAACTGCCTGATCTCTAACATTCTCATCAGTTGGCCATATTTCATAAGATCAACCATTTTTTCCATTTGAATCCCATCTCCTCTGTGGTCCCGACGGTGTTCAGTTCCATAGTCCCAGTCCCTGGTCCAACTGAATGAATCCGATTGATCACTTTTTCTGATCCTGAATCCTGTTCCTCTGTTCCCGGATGTACCAGACAATTTTTTTTATGTTTTTACTTCCCCCTTCTCGGCTCATCCTTTCTTTTAGCTCTGAAAAGGAATATGGACAAGCCATGGGGGAAGGAGGGATGACTTTGAGGGGGAAAATGGTGGGATTAGTTTTGGCTTTTTGGGGGCTGTCGGCTCTTCTGAGAGGGCCTCCCCAAATCCCATCCCCCAAAACGGCACGAGAGCGGTGGCGTTTTGAATGAATAATGATGAGCCGGGAGGGGGGGGGGGGCGAGACGAGATTGGATGGGTCCGGGTGGCTTAGGAATGAGGAGGATTTGGGATGAATTTTGGGCATCAAATGGGGGGGGGCATCCATCCATCCATCCTCTAGCGGCAGATTTCCATTTTGGTGGATTAGTTCACAGCGGAAGAATGACACGGGGGGAATAGGGTCACAGCAACTCTCGAAAAACCAGGGCATCAAGCAAAACAAATCTCACTCTCGGATTAGCCCTGGTCGAGGCCTTGGAAAACCCGAATTTTTGTTCTTGGAATACTGGCAAGTATATCAGAAAGGCATGGCGCGACTTTTGGGGATCCGACCAACCGTTACAACTTGGTTCCAAAACAACCTATGTTTTTATTAAAAAATAGAGTAATTTTCTTAAGTCCGTTTTAATTGCCTTTTGGTAAAAAAAATTATGGCCAAAATATCGCTAGTTTTCAAATTTCATCCAAATTGACGGTATTTGGCCATTTTTTTGCAATAGGCCAAATAAAAGGGGGTAGCTTTTCCAGATTATGTTTCAACTGAATGAGTTATAGTGATTGGTCCCCAAATTTCCGCCGAATGACGCCGATCTCTAGGTATTTCATGCCATTTTTGCCCATTCTTGGAATCCCAACAACTGCTGCTGGTGGCATCATCAGGCAGATTAAAGAGTTTTTGTCCCCGTTTTGGCCGTCGACTTACTTTACTTTTATCTCCCCAAATTCCCCATAAAAGTGCCTTGGGAAAGGAAGGCTCAAAGCCATTTAATTTCCTCTGTGAGCCAGCAGCAATCTCAATCTTCGAATTTGGAGGTGGTCGTCAGTCCCAATTCCGAGCTTTGTTTTTGGTTCGGGACCTACTCCGGCTCCTAAACTTTTTGCCACTTATATTTTATAAAATTGACCAAAATTGAGAATAATCCACCTCCTTAGCATCAAGTCTCTGCTGCTATAAAATCTTTCTACTCATCCCTGTAGACAAGATTTTGGGTTCTCTTTTTGTCCAACAAGCCCGAGCAGTACTTCCTCCGCTTCGTCTGTATCGCTCACATCAGTTTCTGTTGAATCCAGACATCTACCACTTGGCCTCGTGGTAGATGTCTGGATTCAACAAAAAGGATACTCAAGTTCGATTCCCACGGGCTACCCCCGATACACAACAGTTTCCTTCCCGGTTCCCGGACTTTTGCGGGCTAATACCCCTCATCCTTCACCCTCATCCTTCACCCTCATCCTTCACCGAGATTTCCTCCCCCTCCTCCCCCTCTTTTTCTCTTCGTTTACTTTTTGCCCCTGAGCCCGAGAGCAATCCGGCCTAGTCCAAGCCCATCCCCGTCCCGAGTTGTCCTTTCGGCTTATCGTAAGCTGCCGAGCGGGGCCAACCGACCGGCTCCGAGCGTTCCCCCGCATCATCCTCCGATCCTCCTCCTCATCCATCCCATCCATTCTTCATCATCCTTATCCCTCCCTCCACCCCCATCTCGCGATGCTATTGGTGGATGATTGGGGACAGATAAAGCCTAGATCCCTCCGCAAACATTCCAGCTTCGCCTCACAAGTCAGTCTTCTGTATGTTGGTCCCCTCCTCCTCTCTTTTCAACAACATTCTATGCTGATCCGATAGGTATGTGTTGTATGTATCTTCCTATCCTGATAAAATCTGTCTTCATTTTTATCCTGATCTGTCCCTAGAACCATTCGATTTTGCATCCGTGGTAATATTTTTTCCTATACTCGCTTATAAATGTTTCATTTGATCAATTGCGATCGGATCAATTTTGTGTGAAGGATGCATTTCCGATTGCGTACACTTTTGGGGATGCGCGAGAATCCACCTCCCCCCCCCCCATTGATCCCATGTCCATATCGGGGATTCCCACCCCCATCCCATTCATTCGCAAACAAGAAACAAGAACAAGCTTCTTCTCTACCTTTTTCCTCTCCTTTTTCTTCCTGTTTCCTTCCCCAAATTGTTCTGTCTCTTCTTTTTTCTCTTTTTATCATTTGTTCTTCCTATTTTTCACCTCTCTTCCTCCTCTTCTGCTTCTTCTTTTTCACCCTCTTCCCTTCTTCTTTCTTCCTTTGCTCCTTTTCACCCCCCCCCCTTCCTTCCTTATTTCCCACACACCTTCTCATTCTCTCTTCCCATATAATTTTTCTTTATCCTTTNGGGGGGGGGGCTTGGCCCCATTGTAATGAGGGATGGGTTGAATGAATAGGGAAAGGATGGCCAAGCTTTGTGAAAGAAACCGAGGATCTTGGGAGAATCAGACGAGTCATCCCCCTCTGCCCATAGTCAGAATCAGGAGATGACAACAAAGCCGGGGGAGTGGGAGGGGGAACAAATCACCGCCCGATCAGTCCCGATCCCCCGATCCTCATTCTCGTCGACTATTCCTCCCCCTCCCTATTCAATCCCCCCATACATATTCCATTGTTGTGTATTTATTCTTCTCTTTTTTCCAAGAAGATGAGAGTTGTGGGGTGGTGACAAGGGAAAGAAGAATGGGCGAAAAAGCATTTTTTGTTGTTATCGCAAAGGATCGGTGGTGGATGGATCCCCCTCATTCCTCCTCCCGACGACGATGATTTCCGTAGAGGGACTTGGAATTCCTCCCCAGTACCTCCACCACCCTCCTCCTCACTCATCTCGGCCGATTACAAGAAGAAATCACCTCCCAATCATGGCCTTTTGTAGACCCCTTTCGCAACGAAAATCAATTTGCGTTTTTTCTTTTGCTGCTTGATACGTGTGATTATCAAAATTATACATGGGAAAATTTGATCATTCCTCTCCAAGGTCTATAAGCTTATAAGCTAGCTTAATGTTCACAACTTTCCGTTTGAAATTTTTGACCATGTTGCAAATTTCCGATCGCTGATCAGTTTTTCCTTCCTCTCTTCCTTTACCCTCTTTATACTGTTCATATTCCTTCCTCCTTCTCCTTTTTGCTCCTTCTGTCCTCTCCTTCCTCCTGTTCCTCCTCCTTTTCGTTATCAACTCTTCCTTTCTGCTCCTTCTCCTCCTTTCTCTGTCCATCTTCAATTTCTGTTCCTTTTCTTTCTCTAATTTTCCCTCTTTTCCTTCCTTCCTTCTCCTCCCTTTCTTTATCCCTCTTTTTCTCCGCCTTTACCAAAATTACTTTTGTCGTCCTTCAACAATGCAAAACAAACATATCTATCCCCAATCCAATCCCGGGACTCTTTTTTCCATTTTCATTCTTCTTGGGCCCTCCTCCGCCCCGCACTGATTGGATTTTGAAAGGTGTGAACACACGGGGAGTGGATCAATCCACCAGATAACGAATTGGATGATTATGGTAGAAGTGTGCTGTACTGATTGATAGCAGCTTGATCAGAGGAACCCCATACCCCAAGAGGCCAAAGTGATCCAACCGTGCAGTGCTGATCTGTTTAAATTCCGATCAATAGCTGATGATCAATGGATTGATAGTGCGCGAAAAAGCTGATAAAGACCCTTTCCTGGAGTCTGAACCGACCAGAGTGATCCGAACTATAATAGATGGAAAGCGCTTTTTCAGATCCGAAAATGATAGTATCTACCAAACTGATCAGGAATGAGAAGTGGATTGATAAACAGAGAGGAAATGCTGATCAGAAGGTGCTAATAGGAATAAGTACCGAATGGGTAGATCAGAGCGTGATCAACATAACTGATCCAAATGTGTTTGATCCAGGATGGCTCTTTAGGGTCCTTCTCCATGTTCATCCTTTCCTGTGAAACCAATGAAGTGATAATGGAGTGATCCGAATGCGATAAAACCCAGGCAACCGCGATGATCTCGAGATTTTGATCCAAAATGGCGATGTTCCCGGTTTCTGAACCGTCTCCCCTTCCCTAAATCAGCAGTTTTCCCCGCGTCAATCCCATCCAATCCCCCCATCCCCCGATTTTGTGTGTCGATCCCATCCCATCCATCGCTATCTGTTGGTTGGGGGGATTATTCCTGGCCGGACTCACCCCCCTCCCCCTCGGCTGTACCTTGCATACACCACATCGCATTCACATTGGCGATGGATCGGAAGATTTTCTTTTTCCGCCGGCCCAAACGATTTTATCGTCGTCGCCACATTTTGGTCGATTTAGGGGACTGTTTGCCCAGAGATAAAGGGTCCCCCACTTCCCCAAAGTCCACCATCAGCAGCAGCAGCAGCGACAGATAGGGATGATGATGATGAGGCTCTCTTCGCCCCTAAACTATTTGTGCAGATCTTTGAGATAATCTAATCAGCACAGATCAATGATCAGTGCATGCCAGGCCTAAATCCATAATAGGATAATTCAGATCTGATAAATGATCGGATCTAGCCTGTTACAAGGCCATAATCACACCCTATTGGATCAGTGATCAGGGTTTGCATATTCTATGGCCATACTCATACGAATCCGATCAATGATGGCATACATATCCCAAGGCCCATAATCGACCTATCTGATCACTGATCAGAGATTGTATATCATGAGGCCATAATAGTACTGATCTGCATATATGATCCCAAGATTAGATCAATATGAGATTATTCATACCAGCATATCCCAAGGCCATAACCCATAATCATACTATATCAAATCATTGATCGGGGGCCAACTGGCCATATCCTATCCAAACAGACCAAATCCGATTAGCATTTTGGTACGATTCTCGGTCCAAGGAAAAGAGTAAAGTTGCCTGTTAGCCTTTCGTTGGGTGGTTGGTCCCACCCATTTTCAATCGCAAATTCACATCCTTGACATCGATCCTCCGTTGCCAATCACCACTATCTTCATTCCGCTAATCACCTCTTCTTCATCATCATTCCTGCCCCTCTCCCCCAAAGTCATCTCTCCTTATCTGTTATCTCCTCCTCTTCCCGGGCCCAAAGCTCCCTCAAAAGGAGGAGGAGAAGTGGAAGAATAACGCCATCTCATCCGCCCCGATCCTCCTCCTCCTCCTCCGCCTCATTTTCCATTCCATTCCTCCATCCCGTGAATTTGTGGTGTTGTGTATCAGCCCAGTCCGCAGGCCCCAATTCCAATTCCATCCATCCTCTCCCATAAACCTTCACATCCATCCATCCATCTCATAGCACCAAAATTTGGGAGGGCCAAATTTTGGAGGGATTAAGAGGTTTTTAGATGGATGAAGAGGAAGAGACTAAGGAAATAAGAGGAAGAAGAGTTGCCAAAAATTTGAGGGCCAAACTAGAAGAGATATGGCCAAGTAAGAGGAGTAAAGGGCTAGGTGAGAGGAAGAGAGAAGGGCAAGAAGAAGGGAAAAGAGTAGAAAAGAGGAAGAAGCATAAAGAAATAATGTTTAAGAGACAGGGCCAAGAAGGAGGATTAAAGTGTTAAATGAAAGGATGAATAGGAAAAGAAAGAGAAGGAAAGGAGAGAATGAAGAACTGTAGAAGGAGCATAAGGAAAGAGAAGAAGGAAGCTTCCGGAAATTGAGGGCCAAACAGATTTGATGGGGCCAAGGAAGAGGATTAAAGAGCTATGAGAATGAAGATGGGAAGGGATTGAGAGAGGGCAGCAGAGGATGAAGAGGAGGAGAGGAATATTGGAAAGGAGAGGAGGGAAGGAGGAAAAGATAGGGTTAAAGAAGGGAAGAAAGATAGGAAAACAAAAAAAGGATGACGGGTGAAATTATTCATTTATGCAGTGTATGTAGGACCAAAAACGGATTGGGATGACGAACACAGGGGATTAGGAGGGCGGGAGGGGGCGATTGGGCCGATCGACCAACCTTACTCTCACCAATCGATCATTTTGGTCCTATGCTGATTTGCAAGGCCCCAGACCTCTTTATTCAGCTTCTGTGCTAACAATGGATGATGATCATCTTGATCATTCGGTTCCAGAATGGTCGGTCCCCGGTCCGATCAGCTCCGATCACCACCGATTCCCTTTCTCCTCCTCGTCCATTGTTGTTGTTTGTCATGCTTTTTGTTGCTCCCCCATCCCCCGGCGACTGGAACAAATTGTCCTTCAGAGCCGTCTGACCCTCAAATGGCCCTAGGCTCTTCTATGGTTCTTGCTTTTTTGGATGGGCAGACAACCTCGTGGTGGTGAAGCACCAAATCCAATCCGCGCAACTTCCACAGCCTCGCTTTTCCGCCGAGGTTGTGGAACTTGCGCAACTCCTATAATCCGCGCAACTCGTATTCTATCCCCGCAGCTGCTACAACTTTAATTGTTCCGCAAGTGCGCTCCTGCTACTCTGGCATTTCTGGAACGCCGTTCTCGAATTTTCCGTAATTTCGTACACAACAGCAAAAAATCCCTGAATCGTTTTTCCATAGCTTTGCGACCTCGAACTACCCTATATCCTGCAGTATCCGCAGATCCCCATCCCTGCAATCTCGGTGACCACTATCCTCAGAACTCGTGCATTCCCCTTTCCGCAACTCAAGTAATCTCAAAAATCCTGCACCAGCATTTTCAACGTTTCATACCACTCCTATAACCCACAACCTCCAACCTACTATCACAAAAGATGCTGCACTAAATTCCCGCGCGGGATTGCGCAATACCGACGGCGAAGGGGATCAGTCAGGAGATCGAACAGCGGCGTTTGTATGCCCTCGCGCGGACTTTTTTGCTCCTCACTTTTCACTATTTCTCGTTCGGCTCACGGAAGAAAAGTGAAGACGATGAGAGAACAGAGCAGAGAGCGAAGGAGGCGGAGGACTCGTTTTGTATAGGAGGTTGTCGTCGGGGG
>LDKF01000524.1:47353-62266 GCA_001026735.1 Rotylenchulus reniformis
CCCCCCCCCTCACCTCCCCAATTGATCATCTCATCATCTTGATCAACATGTCACCCCTTTAATCTCTCTTCAAAAACTGACAAGTCACTCGGTTGTCCATCCCTATCCTATTGACCAACTCTTATCATTTTTGTAAAAATTGCCATTGTTACATATCCAACTTTATACAATTCACCCATTCAGAATTTCTGATCGATTTCTTCATCTACATATTATCACCCTAATCAAGGCCATAACGAGGGAGGCAATTGCTCTTCCCCCCCCCCATCTCAAAAATCCAAAATTTCAAACAATCGGATCCAAAAATTACAAAATATGGCAATTTTTTAAAGAAATTTTGAATCCGCAATGTGTACATTTTTTTAAACGCAAAAGTCGACCAATTTTCTCAAGAAAAAGTCTAAATCACAAATTTTCTCCCTTTGCTTGAAGTGATCGAGGCTCGTAGGCTTTGCCTCCACTTGATTTTATGTATCATTTTATAGTCCCTGTTAACTGATTAGTCACCCGACAATCCTTTATCGCGCTCCCAAAATAGTGATCAGATCACCTTTTATCACTCCATCCACACTGATCAGATCACTCTTCCCGTCGTTGTTCAGATCACCATCACCCGCTTCTTCTCCGCCTTTGCGCCTCGATGATGGTTGCGGACATGTTTCCGGTGCGTGTGCTGGTGGAGACGGTGCGCTCCCAGCACTGTCTTGGCTGTGCCCACGACGGCAACCCGGTGGTGGACACTTTTGCGGTTGTGGGGGGCCAAACAATGCTGTGCCAGCTGGTGGAGACGGTGTTGTCCGCCCTCGGGCTGCCCCAGTTCATCCAGGACTCCAAAGGTGGGCAAATGCACATTTTATGGCCAATTTTTTCGTAAACTGGTACTAATGATACGAAAACTTCGAGATCAGGTCTTGATATCGCTCTGATCCCGGACCCGTACAAAATCAAGATCAGCAGGGTTTTGTTTTCAATTTAATCTTAGTCCCAAAAATTCAAGAACAGCGCCAACTATCAGTTTGGTCTCGAAAATAAATTTAGACCTCGTTTTGAAGCTCTATTTAATCTAGTTTTGGAGCCGATTTGAAGCTCTAGACCAAGAGTTCTGCATTGTTTTGGCTGTTTGTTTTTTCATTGTTTTGGTCTCGTTCTTGGTGCCAATTTTGTGGTTTTGGCCTGATCCATGTATGCATGACCTCATCTAGTGACCGCAGAAGTTCATTGAAAAATCTCTATCCAAAGGCCCTTTTCGCGGTGGATAAACCGCTTTTGATCAGATTGCGGTGATCAGATTCCTCATCCACCCCCCCCCCCCTCCCTGACATTTCCAGTTCATTCTGACCATCGATCTCTGTCCAAATATATCACTTTCCATCCTAATAAATCCGCAAAGATTCTCCACAGATCCCCCTTTCAGCCAGAGCTCAAAATGTTTATCGATGGTATAGGATGGCCAAGGGATGTGGAATGTGGTGGGATAGAAATATAATCGGAGCCAAAAAAGTTGAATGGAAGCGATTAGTTCATCTATTATTCATCTGAGGATCTGATTATCACCCAAAAATGGACCAATAAGAATTAGTTCATCTATTATTCATCTGAGGATCTGATTATCACCCAAAAATGGACCAATAAGAAAGGAAATTGTCCTCTTCGGGGAAGATATCACCTGATCACCCAATCTGATCAGTGATCAAGATCATCAGTAAACCTCTTTTATCATCCCACAAATCACCGCTGTCATCTCAATCTTCCCCCAACCTTCGACCTTCTCATTCTTGTGTCCAAATCGGCCTTAAATATTACTTACGATTAGGTAGAGAGAAAGTCCTCCTTTATATGTATGATAAAGGGCAAAGACCGAAGCAGATAAGAAGACAATTCGAGATTGGAGATGGATTGATAGGGGAAGATGAAGGAAGATTTTGGGCGGAGGAATGATTGCATAGAAGGGACGAGGAGCACGGGAAAGGACAGGACAGGCAGGTTTTTGGGCGAGAGAGAGGGACGAGATTGAACACCGAATTGGATCATCGGGGATCATGAAACATGATCACTTGATCAATCGAGAGATATCATTGGTCAATCTGGCTTATATATTAACCATTGATCGGCATGATCTGTTGATTTCAGGGATCGAATGAACTCAAAATTATTCATTTGGGAATGCTTCCCTAAACAAATCGATCCGAGATCACCAATTGATCACATCCGTCCTCAGTGATAAATAGATCGGAACCTATATATTTGAGTAATGAGCAACCAGCAGGGGCCATCTTTATCAAAAAGGGAGATACTAGTCTACTATTTTCATAGGCTTTCGAACTTTCGATGCCCTACAAAAGTTGGCATTTCTTCTTAATTTTGGCACTTTTTAAGAGCTATCTCATGATTTTACACTGTTTCTTTCTCGATAAAATACCAATCAGATCAATTTGCTTCATTCATCGATGGGTTTTGAAATTTTTGGATCGATTTGGCCGCCATCGCTTCTCCTCCATTTGCCATCTCCCTAGCCTACGATCCGACGATATCCAATGTGGATTTGCATATTTATGAGCCAACAAACGGCGGGGCGAGACATTTGAGCGGATTTTGGATGAGCTTACAGTTAGAGATTGGTTGGCTTGGATAGTGGATGATTTGTTTGGATCGGGGACGGGCATATTCCTCTGATTTTATAAATCGGAATTTCTTAAATGCATTCTTGAAGTATCACTTTGATCGGTATATCAGTCAGGATTATCTATAGCTGATCCAAAACCTCATTGATCGATTGGAGCTTATATCTGATCGAACAAGGTGAAATTTGGGCCAAGTTGGATTGTAGAGAAACATAGGGCCATACGATCACGAGACCGAGATTGGTTTTGAGCCATTAATTACCCCAAAAAAAATTGTCGAGAATGATCAGATTTTTGGCCATTTATAGTTGAACTTTTGTACCGTTTGGATGATTCGATCACCGAATTATTGGACCTTATGTATTGCAATGATCGTGAATTTGAAGATCATTCAATGAGGATTAAAATCAGCAAATTAATTTTGGGCTGAATTACAATTTCCCCCTTTTGCAGGCTTGATCCAGATCAGCAACTGGAAGCCGATCAGCTTTGAAACCATCACGGACAACCCAGAGGAGCTGGTCACCAACCTTTTCCGCGAAATATCCACCCACATCACGCTGAAAATCTTAGCAAAACGGTGAGTTTTTTTTTTGATCATACCTACAATATTAGAATTTTCGCGAAAAAATAAGTTCGAGACAATATTCAAAACCCGGATTTTTGAGCTAAATCCTAATTTTTACCATTTTAAAATCGAATTCTTACCAATGGCACAATTTATCTATGATTTTTTGCATTAATTTAAAGCTCTCCCAACGACACCAACGGCCAGTGTCTGATGGAGATGAAGCAACGGCTGCTGAAGACGGCCATTGAGAAGCAGCCCCAGATCCTGACATCGTCCAACGGGCAGGAGGTGAAGGAGATCCTTCAACAGGTAGGGAGGGCCATTGAATAAACTGTAAATCATTTTTTCAACCCCAGATCCACCGGATCCAAAAATAGCGGACGCAGGAGCTAAAACATTAATTATTTTCCTCTTATTTGTTCGAATAGAGGGACCACAGAGGCCAAGAATCGATCAAAAATCGATCCCTATACTTCTAATGTAAGATCCTTTCGGAACCCCTTAAAAGATAAATCAGAACCATACAAGAATATCGAATGACCTCGTGACAGATAAATCCTTAATCATGCCTTGCTAGAAGATCCGATCCCGGGAAATTTTGATTTGCATCAAGTAGACTCAAATCCGATGTTCTCTATGTCCACAGGTGATGGCCTGCGATGACGAGTGCTCGGCCTGGATGGGCACCCGGGAGCAGAGCGAGGCCGTAAACGAGTGGCTGGAACAGATTGCGGCACAACAGGAGGACAACCGCAAGAGGTTCGGATTCTGAATTCCGATCATAAATGGTGCCGGGCCAAAAAAAGAATGGCATCTGTACTCCGGCGGAAGTCCCAGGAACTAGAATATTTTTTCATACAATAGCATCAAAATTACTTGGGATTTTCAGCCCCTCCTTTTTTCAGCCCCTCCTAGCAGGTCAGTTCCCCTTCCCTTCCCAAAAGTTGATAATCACACGTGCCAGTTCTAGCAACTTATTTTATGGCTTCTTGGCCCGAGAAAACTTCCAAACTTTCTTGGGTCTTTTCAGTCCCTTGAGCACCAGCCGGTTCAGCCCGGTCAGCGAGTTGCCCCGTCTGGAGCGTTGGTTCCGCTCCGACCCGAATCCTTCACGCCAAAAGCTGAACTCCTACGCCAACATCCTCAACGCAGCCCCCTACCGAAGGGCCAACAACAAAGTCACTTACCAGGTATACTGTAGATACAAAAATTTCCAGGATATATTTAGCTTGAATATATTCATTATTCGATTTTGATTCCTTCGAAGTTCTGTTCAGTTTCATCCTTATCCTTCTGATCTTTCTGATCCATTTGATCGATTTGCGATCAGGCTAAAAGTTCTCCATTTTAAGCAAATTTGCAACTGGTTCGTCACCCAACGGCGCACCCACCAACGCACTTTGGCATCGCGTCAATCTTCCACCGCAAGTCAGCAGCAGCAAAATGGTGGGTCCCCGAGACAACAACAACCGGTGGCCATGCTCCCTCTGAATGCAGGTGATTATGTAATGATCAATCGCTGATCGGAACAATGATCTGATTCGAGATTCCTCCCTCCCCCATACCATAGTACGATAAAGGGCCGGAAAAAATTTGTATTATACCAAAACCAGTACTAATCGCTATAGAAAACGTGTTCCGTACCGAAAAGTCAGGTCTAAAAAATAAACAGATGCCGGTCTATTTAACGAAACCCATAACATCCGAACCGGGACATGATCTCGACCTGATTTTCGAGACTCCCGAACCGATTGCTCGGTATCCGAAACACCTTATTAGCACATCCAACGATGATGCCCGTTTCCTCTCCAGTTCCCGCTTTCCACCAATCTCAACATCACCACCATCAACAACAGCAGCAAAATGCCAACTTTGCCCTGTTGAGTTCGCTGGCCTCTTTCGCAGCCATGGCCGCACCCAGCGGCCCCGGAGGTCCTTTGCAGCAGGTTGCGGTCAGTGCCGCAGCTGGTGATCCGCAGGCGCAACAACAGCTCGCGGCACAACTGGTTGCGCAACTGTCGGGAGTGCCGGAGGCGTCGGAGGAGTTGCGGCACCATCAGCAGCAACAACAACACCAGCGTGCACTCGCCGAACAGCTCCAACATGTAACATTTTTGTGTCAAAATGATTTTAAAAAGTTTCGATTGCCATTCACAAATCGGCGGAGGTTGATTCCAGACCTATTATAGTTAATGTCTCACAATAGAGACCTAGATTTTTTAAAAATCCGGACCCAGATTTTGGGAAATCCCCCTGACCCGATTTTTTCCGGAACCCGGGTCCGGGAAAATCCGAGTTTGGAAAAGTCCGGTATTCCCCCCAAAAATGCCTAACCCGGAGCCCGGTTCCAGAAAAAGTCGGGTCCGGCCTCGGACCCTATCTCACATCTTTATGACACATAGAATAATATTCAGATCATATCACCCTCACCATGATAACCTTAAAAAAAATTTCTTACTCTACCTAAATTATTAAAATGTACTACTTAAAAGTGTTGGCCTTAAACAATATCTACTTTCCCTCACACTTTACAGTCGCCCCTTTGCCTAAGGTCCATAAAATTACCTACGATTGTTCCAACTCTTTTTAGCTACAGTATCCCAAATCTTGATAAAATCCCGACACGACTGTTTTCATTCAGATTCCGCTTGCCTCCATTCCGCTGGACATTCGCTCCAAATTTGAGAGTGCCGGAACGGTGGCGAGCACCAGCAACAGGACGACGACGGCAATGGAAGAATGCGGAGAAGCAGGCGGAGGAGGCGGCGACGATGCTGTTCATCGCCACCATCACCAACAAATTGGAGCAGTACATGGCCATCGGCATCAACAGGGATCCGGAAGCGGAGGACACCATTCGGATGTGAGTAGAGACCGGAATAATTGAACACGGATATATGTACTGGTGGGGTGCACCGGTTTTCACCGCCGCGGTTTTCACCGCCGCGCTAGAAAAATGATCATAACTTTTTTCAGATAAAACATATAGAAATCAGTTTGGTGTCAAAAGATAGCCCTAAATGTCTGCTATAAACTTGCAAGAACAACTAACCGATTTGACCAAGTAGAAAAAAAGTTATGGCCAGGCCATTGGCCAAAACCACGATTTTATGCCTTAACTTGGCCATAACTTTTTTTTTTACTTGGCCAAATCGGTTAGTTCTTCTTGCAAGTTTATAGCAGACATTTAGAGCTATCTTTTGACACCAAACTCATTTCTATATGTTTTATCTGAAAAAAGTTATGATCGTTTTTCTAGCGCGGCGGTGAAAACCGTTGTTCCGGTACTGGTGTTAGGAGAAAGGTTTTTCGGTTTCGGGAAATGTATTCCGGATATTATACGGGTTTATAGATGCGGACATAGCTAAAATAGGGGGGGGTCAACCCCCCTAGGATAGTTAGTANCACAATTTTTCAAAAAAATTTCCCCGGCGGCCCCTGTCGGGACCGCCGGCACCCCACTAACTATAAGTAAATTTCTACAAAAAAAATGAGCAAATTTGGTAAGAAAAAGGTAGAATTTTTCAAAATTTTCTCCGGCGGCCCCTATCGGGACCGCCGCCCACCATCGCCACTCACTGAAATTTCTGAAAAAATTAACGAATTTTTAATGAAAAAATGAACGGATTTTCAAAATTTTCCCCGGAGGCCCCTATCGGGACCGCCGCCACCGCCACCCTATATAGTAAAGTTGTTTTATAAAAAATTCTCAAAACGGTCAATTTCCTTGTGAAATGGATCTAAATTTCTCAAAATTTTTCCGGTGGCCTTGTGCATTGTGTATTGCCGCCAAAATTTTACGGCGATAATTTGAGTTTTATGAAAAATAAGAGGCATAGTTCGGTAGGGGTCTGACCCCCCCCCTGGGCATAGTTAGTACGGAGGGTGGTTGACCCTCCCTACTATTTTACGTATGGATGCGGATAAGGTTTTCGAAAACTCTAAAAGGATTTAAGGTCAGATAAAGGTTTTCCGACCCAGGCGAGGCATTTTTGATCATTTTCCCGGCCCTGATAAAGATTTTTCAAACCCCTACTATGGTTTTCAGACTTTGATACGCATCCAGACCTATTCGAATAAATTCTCAGAATGCAGAAAAAAATTTTCGGACTCGGATAAAGTTTCTCCAGATTAGGACAAGAATTTTTAGACCCTTTTCTGATAAGAACAAGCTTGATGTTCACAAAATTTGAAGTAAAATTAATTATTATTGCGTTTTAGCTTTATCCTACCCCCCTGTGAATATCTTTCATATTTTTTCAGAGAATGGACGGTGGATCAGAGTCGCCCAATGGGAACGATGACATGAGTGTGCACAGTGTGACCAGCGGGGGCGGATGTGCCGGTGGAGCGGGCATCGATGCCATCCAGTACACCTCTTCGTCGTCCTTGAAGGAACACTCCTCTGTTGCATGTTCGCCCGATGAGGAAGTGCAGTGGATGGATGTGCAACCGCTGCAACAGTCATCTTCGCAGAATTCGGAGGATTGCGCGGTTGCGGATGGCCAACAGCAGCCGATGGACACAATGATGATGGCACAGCAGGAGCCGAACATGGTCAGGAGTTGGGGGTGATCTCTGATCTCTATAGCTTCAGGGTGATTAGTTTGAGTTCAATCATCATTGATCTCCTTTGGGCGGGGTGATCTTTGATCTCGACAGATTCAGGATGAGTCTCTGGACAATGAGATTGATCTGATCACTCGGGATCAAAGCTGATAAATCAGGATTTTAAGTGATCTTTATGACATTCTGAAATAAGAAAAGATCACCTAATATTAATTTCCAGTTCGGGCCAATCTCTCAGGGATCAAAATTCCCTCTGGATCAAGAATACTGGAATATATGGGTCGGTTCTGATCTGATTCCCCAGGGATCAATGACGATTTTGAATTCTTAGGAATCAAGGCGGATCATTTTCGATCTTCCAGGGATGATTTGAGTAATCTGTTCTCATTGTTGAATGATCTCTACTTTTCGGAATCAGATTATGGTGATCTCCACCTATATAATAGAATCGGGATTTTACTGGCCATGGATGATCTGGCATCAGAGGTGCTATTGGGCTGATCTGATTCATTGTCCATTTCAGTGCCCTTCCACCCCACCGCCCTCCTCTTCCTCCTCCATGCCCCTCCACCTTGCCATGTCGACCTCTTCCCCCGCTTGTCCCGTCGTTTCCTCGTCCACTATGGCCGCAGCTGCTGCAGCGGCGGCCGCCTTCTCGCAATTGATGCCCTCCGCGCAGAAACAGTTGCAATTGATGGCCATGGCCGCAGGTTAGACCCTGGGATAGGAGGAGAGTTCGATGTAAAAAAGTAATTTTTCATTTTTTCAAAAAAATTTTCCTCTTTGTTAGGCATCTCATCGCCGGTGACTCCGAGCAGTACAGCCGCGAATAACATCAACAACAACTCGATCGGCCCAGGCGGAACTACCCTCAAGCAGTCCCCGTCCTCGAACTCGTTGAACAACATGGCCAACAGCAGGGGAGCAATTGAGGAGAATGGAGGTTAGTAGGACTGGTTGGTCGAACTGACATCCATTTAAAGTAGTATCATTTGAGACCGAACTACATCTGTAATCTGTAGTCCTTTTGGCCAATCTTTGAGAATTCGAACCTCCAATGCTCATTTTCCCCATTTTGGAGCTTTTCAATGCTCCTTTGGCCAATTTTATGGGCATTTAACCATAAATGGCCATTTTTTGTCATTTTTACGATGTGTATATTACAGTGGTACTTTCTGCCCTCAAAAAAGTATTTTTTGACCGAACTATCTGAAGTCCTTTTGGCCAATCAGGAAAAATAGGTTTAGCCTTTTTTGGTTTCGAAAGATAGGTCTTTTGGCCATTTTTATACAATCAAAAATTAATTTTTTGCAGTGGCCAAGTCGGATTTGGCCAATTTCTCATCGCCAACTTCTTCGCATCAGCAGCCGAGGAGTGGCGGAAGGGGTGCCGCTGCTGATGACGGTGGCACCAGGGACGGCGCAAACGGTACTTCCCGGTCCCGGCTGATGTTTGATCCGCTCAGCGAACTGGTAGGACTTTAATTTTTCAAAACTCCAAAAAAAATTGTATTTTAGCCCATCCTGGAAGGCTGGTTCGAGGTGGGTAGTTTTTCCTATTCTCCCCAAATTCCCATTATAGAGCAGCTTATGATATAAATTTTTTCTGAAAATCACCGTAAAAATTTACAGGACAACCCGCATCCGGGATGGCTCCAAATTGAACAGTACACGGACTACTTGAACTCCATGGCCTACCGACAGAATTATCCCCACATCTCCACCCACAATGTGAAAATTTGGTTCAAAAATCGGCGCGCGAAAACGAAACGGTTGGTTGTTGGAAGAGGAACATTTAGAGTGGCTATAGGGCTCACAAACTGATTTTATGGCACCTGGACCGATTATACGGATCCCGGACCAATTGTCCGGTCCTGAACCGTTCGCATGCATTCTGAAGAGTTAGGGAAACCTGAATCTATGGATTCTAACTGATAATACGAATCCCGAAACCTTTGCACGGATCCTGCATCGGTTTTATGGATCCTGAACGGTCCCTGATCTAGTTAATAGATGTGATCCGGTTCGCAATTTTGTTCTCCCCGAAATTGATTTGGCATAACTATTGTAGATTTCGGTTTTTTTGATTACTATGACAGAAACTTTTAAAATTTAAAAATGGATATTTATCAGGCTGATGGGTGGCACTGGGGACGGCACATTGCTTGGCACAATTGGAGATGGCACGCCAAGTAGCATGGCCGGATGACAATGAATTGATAAGAATTGTTGGTGAGAGGGGAGAAAACCACCATTCTCTGCACATTTTTCCTCAGCGGATACATACAGTGCTCGCCCGTCGCAAATATAAATATTCACTTTGTTTTTTTCTGGAATTGGATCGATTTCCGGGCTTATTTTTTATTGATCAACCTGATCCAAATGTGATCGGTTTTCAGACTTTTCCCGAAAATGCGCGAAGTTCGATCCAATTCCCGCACCAAATCTGATCAGACAAACTCCGATATCCTTCCCCTTGATCAATGTCCAAAATTCTCGCCCACCCTCTACCTTTGTCTTTGGTATAGTATGTGTTTTAAACTCTCTCATCCTCCGGAACCGCGTTCATTTAGTCAGGTTGTGCTTAAAAACATGATCCCCTTTCCCCTGAAAACCTTCCTACATGATGAGTATTATGGAGATCGGATAAGGCAATTTCCAAAGTTTTATGGCTCAAAATTTTTTGAAGTTCAAAGAATTCGAATGATCAACTTTTAGTATCTGGAGTCCGATCAGTCAATATCCAATCGATCAAATTCAAGTTAATCTACTGATCAAGTTAACCCAATCGGTCAAGTTCGCTTGAAAATCACAAAAGTCTGATCGATCTAGATCAGACCGATCGAGATTAAGTGTCCGATCAGATCAGATCGAAATTAAGAGTCCGATCTTTAAGCATGTACTCCATCCCTTGTTGCATTCCTCCTTCCATCAACCACCATTGTCAAGTTCTCTTACTCTGATCACTTAAATTCTGATCATCACTCTGATCACTACTGATATTCCGCCAAATCTGCTGATCCTGAACTGTTTCTTTCTTCTTCTTTTGTGCTTTTGTTCTGATCACCAAAAATTCTTCCCTTTTCCCGCCGAATCACTCATCATTGTCAGAGCGCATTCTCACCGACGAGGATCATTACAATTTTACAAAGTGTTACATGAATAAAAATATATTTTATGATTTTGAAGACATACCTATTAGAGACGGGACTAAATATTCAAACAAGATGTTGAATCAAGATTCTTGAAAAATCGGAAAGGATTCAATCAAGATAGCATTCTTGGAAAATCTTGTCTTGGTTCTGATCTCAACTACCTATTACAAGTTTCCCATTCTCCGTATTGGTGCAATAAATATTTAGGTATATGGCTTGAAGGGTGAATTTTTCCTGGTAGAACACCAATATTAGACCTCTGAGCCCCAACTTTTAAAACATGTCGAAAGGTCATAGAGAAAATTAATAATTAAAATTCATAGCCCTTCGTGGCACAAATAAATGGTGCTAGGTCGTTACCGCTAAAAACCGCCAAATGGGGCGTTAAAAAAACCGCCACATGTTCCAGTCTGGCCTAAACTTTTTTGTTAGACAGTTAGATAAAAAGTATAAAAAGGCAAAAATGTGCAGAATTTTATGCTCTATCTGCTGGTATTTTTATTTTTTCGAAGTTCGACCAAAAAGTTCGAAATATCCCCTAAAAACCGTATTTTTCGGTATTTCGGGAAAATTTCGAACTTTTTGGCCGAATTTCGAAAAATTAAAAATACCATTCGAATCAGCATAAAATTCTGCACAACTTTGCCTTTTATACTTTTTATCTAACAAGTTTTACAAAAAAGTTTAAGCCAGACTGGAACATGTGGCGGGTTTTTTTAACGTCTTAGCACCCAAATAAATATGCGGTTAGCGCGTACTCTACATTTTAGAATGGCACCAAAATCGGGGTGTGGCACCTCAAGAACCTCCCTCTTTTAATTATGCAAGATAAATAATCGTATCGATCAACTTCTGAAAATTTATTTTTCTTTTTTTGTACCCGTTTCGGGTGGGCTTATTTTGTACAATGAGAGCAGTAAAATGCCAGAGTAGAACTGTTTTTCGACTATAAAAAATTTTGAAACTACTATCCATGTCCATGACAAAAAAATAAACATTCGGACTGCTATTTTTACATCCACACTCGCTCATGTGAGAGGTCCCTGAGAATGCAGAAAGCGGACTCGGTCGATTGAGTCTGTACAATTGAGTGTCCACGATTGAGTCGCAACACTATTGAGTCTCCGTTATTATAGGGTCGTTAGAGTCCTCATCCCACAATTCTTCCGCTTCACCTCCTCACCCTTCCGCTTACCTTCCAAGACCCTTCCACATCCTCCCAAGACCCCTCCGCGCGTCCTCTCCGAACTCTTCCGCTTACCTTCCAAGACCCTTCCGCGTCCTCCCAAGAGCCTTCCGCGTCCTCCCAAGACTCTTCCGCATCCTCCCAAGACTTTCCGCGTCCTCCCCAGACCTTTCCGCTTACCTTCTTGGAACCTGGAACCCTTCCGGAAAGTAGATTGATGGTTGCGGAAGCCGAATAGAAGTGATGCGGAAGGTAAATAGACGTGTTACGGAGCGATGCGGAAGGTGAATAGAAGTGATGCGGGAGGTGAATAGAAGTGATGCGGAAGGGTTCTGTAATTATTATTAACAAAGGAGACTCAATCGTGCAGACTCAATAGTGTTGCGACTCAATCGTGGAGACTCAATAGTACAGACTCAATGGTGCAGACTCAATCGACTCCCACCGTGCGGAAAGAGAAAGATGAAGGACATCATTTTCTTCTACTTGCCGCGCTGATATTTCGTCCAACTGACGTTTAGTCCAGTCAGCCAAAATCCTACGTTTCGTCCAACATAGCCAAAAACCAAACCATCATATGCAAAGCCAGGATGTAACGATTGTGTGAATAGCCGGGATCGGAGCAGCTGGTTTCACCGTCGCGGTTTCACCGTCGCAAGTTCACCGTCGCGGTTTCACCGTCAGCTGGGTTCACCGCCCGCGGTTTCACCGTCGGCTGGTTTCACCGTCAAAATATAAATAATAAATTTTTCGTTTAAAGGCTATATGGCGCCATAGAATTTTGTTAAAAATCGAATTTTTTTTAGCGCTAGTGGGAAAATGGCCTATTTTGGAAAATCATGTATTATACCCCATGTGAAAAACGACCTATTTTTGTTTAATTTGAAAAATCTTTTTCATTATTATATAAAATAGATTGAATAATTAAAGTATTTTTGCTTTTTTACTTAAGTTCTTGTTTTTTAACTGCCGTTTCTCGGAGGGGGGGGGGTTAGGTACATGGTTTTCAAAAAGGTCACTAGCGCCAAATTTTTCTTAGAAAACTTTAAACCTTAAAATTAAGCTTCGGATTTTCTAATTTTAAAAAGTTAATCATAAAAAATTTTCAAATTTCCAAAAGCATCCAATCGAAAAATTTACAATATATTTATTGTACAAAAAACTTTCAAAGGCCTCGATTTTTTTGCAGCAGTTAATCGAAAGTGCATCGCTTAATTTATTTTTTAATGATTTTTAGCGAAAATTTTATTATTTTTATTTTGACGGTGAAACCAGCCGACGGTGAAACCAATTGGCGGTGAAACCAGCGACGGTGAAACCGCGACGGTGAACTCGCGACGGTGAAACCGCGACGGTGAAACTAGGTGCACTGAACCGGGATGCCCAAAAAATTCCTAAAAATATTTAAGCATCTCATAAACTGATTTAATATGGTTTGGACGAAATGTAGGTTTTGGCTGGTTGGACGAAACGTCAGTTGGACCAAAGGTCAGATGGACGAAACTTTAGTTGGACGAAACGTAGGGCAGCGCTTCTAGTTTATTCATTTGTATGCTTTTTTCTAATAATTTATGCATGAATTCGCGTTGAAAAACTTTTAAAAGTTCACTTTGGTATTGACATATTTTTTTGGCCGGATTTATATGGACTAAAAACCCGTATCTACTGCAATTAATCAAATAAATAAACAATAGCTGAAAACATTTAAAAAGGGTTGTCAATTTTTTCACATAGACATACACATAAACCATCAATTTAAAAATTCTGACATAAAGGAATAATCCATCCAATCTTCTTGGGAATGAAGGACATTGCCCAAAGCCCATCATTAATCATTTTGATCATAAATAAATATGCCAATGAGCCGCACAAGTCCAAAAGTTGATCAGAGGAAATCTGACGCTGATAGAACTGTCAGAAATCAGAGTGATTGCTGTTGATAAGATGGGCGGACCAAAGTCCATCATTTTTTTTATCATGATCTTCAAATGCCAAAAACTGAGGGGGGGTCAATCATACTTCGAAGAGCCCAAAGTCTGACTCCCCTCTTGTTAATGTATTATGCTGTTAGACAAAAGTGTAGCCAGAGAGAGAGAGAGGGGGGGGGTGATGGTCTACAGTCCTCCCGAAATCCGAAAAAAAGTAAAAATTTCCAGGGTGTAGGGGAAGAAAAGGTGTACTCTTGCAGTTTACGTGTCGGATTTTTCAATATCCCACTACAATGAAAATCAAAATTCATTTTTTACAGTTCCGCGATTCAACCTGGGGGGAGGGGGGACCCATACGATGTACGATTGACCCCTCCTAGGGGGATCAGAGGCCTTTTTCGATACGATTGACCAAAAATAAGAAAAAAACATCAAAATTTCTCAATATTTTGTTCTCCGTGTATTTTCAATTCATTTTATGCAATTTTTTTAAATTTGTGCACTTATAATATCAAAAAATTTTGCTCTATTGGGGCCGCGGGAAAATTTTTTGAACTTTTGGACGAATTCCTTTAGAAATTGGTCATTTTTTAGATGAAAAAAAGAAATCAAAGTATGACGACTAAGATGAACTTCGACTGTTGAAAAATTTTATTGCTTAGATTTTGGAGAGAATTTACTGTAATAAAGGGCGGTGGCCCCGATAGGGGCTATCGGAGAAAATTTTGGAATTTTAGGCTCAATCGTAAGGAAAAATTAGTCAAAATTTCCCTCTTTTTCTCTTCCCCTTTTCGATTTTTCCTCCCCTTTTCCCCGATCCCCGCCTCCATAGGATTGACTTTCGAAAAACCCTTCGATTGACTTAGGTCGTCGGTGGGTCTGCC
>LDKF01000525.1:13206-39383 GCA_001026735.1 Rotylenchulus reniformis
ATCTCCTCGTCGGCGGCGTAGCTCAATCGGTAGAGCATCCGAGGCCCCATCGGAAGACACCGGCTTCAATCCCGGTCGCCTGCTAGCCTTTTTCCTCTGGAAATGGGTGCCTACGGGGGGAAAGCGGTCGCGGATCAGACAATCTCTTGGCATGGGTCCAGCGCGTCACTATAACTATTTCACTTCATTTTTGTAATATCCTCATTTTAAGCTCCACTGCCTGTTCCTCCCGTACCCCGACGCGATACATCCGTGGCGCAATCGTCCAACGAGCTACATCTGATCTGGGACTCTAATAATAACGACGATTCATTGACATCATCTTCCCCGTCTCGATCGATTGAGCTGGAATGGCAACAAGCTGGGAAGGAGAACGAGTGGTCCCGACTGCGCGAATGCATTCCGGCAGAACACAATCGGCACATACTAAGACGGTGGGTTTAATTTCAAGCTTTATTGTTTTTAGAGACAACCGATTTACTTTTTCAACCAAAATTTAAAAAAAAAAACAATGGTTAATGAATGAATTGATTTTTTTAATATTGGATCTTTTTTACAAGCCGACGGATGAGATAAATTCGCGCAACTAAAATTTAGGAAAAATTTTGAATGAAAATCCTGTTTTCTAACTTGATTGTGTCGTAAGAATTCCGGCCAGTCTACCTCCTCTCTTAAATTAAAAAAATTTACGCAATACTTGCATTAATACTCACATGCTCATGTTGAACACACTACTACTTGTACAGACCCAACTTGTTCGCTGATGGCAACTTTTATGGCACGCCATTCGGCAATCTGAAAATTTAAGAACAGATCAAACTAATCATAATCAATAATTTTCTGATTATATACCCCGGCATTGATATGCTTGTCGGGTGGAGAAATTGCTGCCAATTCTCTTGTCGCAGATTGCGCAAACTGCTCGGCTTTAAAAAATCATTTTTTGTTAGCTAATTAATGTTTACTACTCGGCTAAAAAAATCATTTTTTTGTTAGGTAATTTTTTTAAATTCCCATTCCATTTAATTCCCATTCGGTAATTAATGTTTTTTGGGACAAACAATTTTATAAGAATAGAAGATTAGATTTTCGCGTTAATTTTTACCCTCTCGGCTTAACAGCCACAAAAATATGGCCTTCATAGATGTGCAATTTTTTGCCACTTTGCATCAATTTGTTCACGGCTGGCTCAGCTTCCACTTCGGGTGGGATCGAGTAGTATCTGAATCAGTAATTGATTATCATCATAATAATCTTTGATGCCTTGTCTTGACCTTGGCCTTTCTTCTTCTGGAGAAATCAGTTCCAAAACCAGAAGGCTCTGATTTTGCTCAAGAGCATTGCTCTTAGGTGAATGGAGCAGATTGATTGTAGATTGGGTACTTCCTGCGGCGGAAGAGACATTGCCCGATTGATCTTAAAATTATTAAATTAAAATCTGATTTATTAAAAGCAGAATAGGGTCATATTAATAATTTTTGGCTTACAAATTTTTTTAATCAAAATGATCAAAAATTTATACATTAATTTGCCATCCTACCAGTGGTATTCACAAACAGCTGATATCCTGGCGGTTCGAACTGTTGACTGCCCTTGCGTTGACCAAATCTGGTCTGAGATTGGTCCCTAGAAGCCGGTAAAGAAGCAGCTTCCTCCATTCGACGACTTTCATAATCATCGTAACTTTTCGCCCTTTTGCCATGCAACCCAGGCAATAACTTAACAGGACCTTAAAAAATGTATTTTTAGAATTTTTAAGAAATTTCATTATTTTCTTTAAAGTCACAATCCTCTGACCTGCTAACCGGGCTCGAACTTTATCGAAAAATGATCGCTCTCTTTTCTTTGGTCCAGCTCGCCGATCAGTTTCTTAAAAACTGTTCATTACCAAATTAATGACTTAATTATTCCAAATTACACCTCTAGCTATCCTCTTGAACTCTTTTGGGTCCTCTCCTACATGCATTCTCTTCAATTTATCCGGCATCTCAAAAATGCCCATTGCCGGATGCACTTTCTCTGGTTGCTTTGAATTTTTCTTGAACAGCTGGTCATACGGGTCTTGGTTCTGGTTTTCCGTAGTAATTGTTTCTTTGTTCACCTCATTTTCTTCTACAGGCAATTCATTATTTGAGTCTTCTTTCTTTCGGATGCTATCAGCACCTTAAAAAGAGAAATAAAATTAATAGTTTACTATTAATACATACATTATTTTTAGAAAAAATTGAATTTTTTATCACAAAGTGAAAATTTTCATTATTTCATGATTTGGTTTTACCAATAATCTATATAATAATTTTAAATTTTACTATCCACTGACTTCTGACAACCACATGTCGTTCTTGGTGAACAACCATGGTCGTCGACATGGTCCGGTCTGGTGCACTTTTCTTGCGTTCCGCCATTTCTTCATACTTATTAGATGTGCCATTAAACTGGAACAACGCGGCATTTGTGTCGCTGATTGTCTTCCGTAAAGCTGAATGGCCATTTGTTGGCGGATAAGCTGTTGTTGCGGATGGCACATCGTATTCAAAGGAAGGCTTGAGGAGTTGGGTGGTTTTGAGTGGATCTGGCGAGCTGGAGCTACCCGTGGTGGTATACTGTAAAATTGGCAGTACGAAACTTGCGGACCGAAATTTGCGGATCGCGACCAAAAATCAAGAAAATAACTAAATAATAAAAAATAAAATTTTTAAAAAATTCTCACTGGGGGGTTTTCAAGAGTGCTGAATCCGAATCTGACGTTATCTTCATCATATCTTTAAGAAAAATCTTTGATTTCGGAAATCACTTGATTTTTCTGTCAGATCATTGATTTTTTCAACTGATTTTCACTCTAAGCTGCATGACACCCCAGCTTTTTAATTTTGCTCCCCCTATCAATACTAATAAAATGGAATTTTTCGAGTTTAACTTTAAATTATCTTTTTTTAAAGTATATTTTTACTTATATCGTGTTAAAATCAGCAATGTTTCAAAAGGTGCTGCTTTATTGGACCCTAAAATTCAATTAAAAATGATTTTATTCGAATGACCAAAGATCTGATATAAAAATCAAGTGATTTCGAAATCAGATTTTTCTTAAAGATATGATGAAGTTAACTTCAGATTCGGATTCAGCACCCTTGAAAACCCCCCAGTGAGAATTTTTAAAAAATTTTATTTTTTATTATTTAGTTATTTTCTTGATTTTTTGTCGAGGTCCGCACAATTCGGTCCGCAAGTTTCGCACCACCGTAAAATTATAAAATATATTTACTCTCGTGAAACCGACAGTTTGACTAGTTCTTTTAGAAATATAAACACTTTCAAACTCGAATTAAGACAAGATTTTATCAAGATTTTTGTTCATTTCCTACCTGGCGATCATAAGGCGACGATGAAGCATGATCATCATTCACATTGTAGATATAATGTTGTTTCTGCCGAGTCAATCCTCTCTTGATTGATGATCTGGTCGTTGATTCGTTCGTGGTGGTTGACACCTTTTTCGCTACTGTCGGTTGTTGCTGATCCCCCGGATATGCGAACGGCGAAGGGCTCTTCCTCTGCTGTTGTTTGACCAATTTTGCATACTCGACCGCACCCATTTCGGTAGGTTGTGGCGCGGACGGACGCTCAATCTCTTGATGAGTGTGGAAGGAAGCCTGAATCATTAACCAGGATATACATAATTGGTTTGATCTAAGTTTAAATCATAATTGTTATATTCTCATTTCTTAAACATAATCTGCTGATTTTTTAATATTTCTAAATTTAAAGATTTTACTTGAATTTTTTTTTGAATTTTTATAGAAATCACTGATTTTTCGAAAAAGATCAAAAGATAGAGCATAAAATTGCACATGGCCTAGCATGCCTTAGAAAAAAGTCGCTTTGATGGGACCTTTTGGCGATACATTTTTTTGACGCCTATCATCCTTCAAAACTCACTTTGATCACCAACACTCCATATGCGTCCTTCTGTGGCGATTCCCTCCGATTTCGAATTTTGTTCACCTCACCATAGCCAAATGGTCTTCCATGTAAGCTTAGTTCCAATTGATTGGCTCGCCCCTCCAATACCGCTTGGCGCAATTCGCCCACACTCAAAATGCCGGTTCCGCAAAATTTGCGCTCCCGGATTGTGTTGGTGGACGAGTTGAGCATCTTTTGCTGCTGTTGCTGTTGTGGTTCATCTTCCGCAAATACTTCAAATAGAAGCTCATTGCTCACCGTAGACACCACACTTAAATTTTTCAAAATTCTTAAAATATCAAAAAATATTTTTTTACAATTCGAACACAGCCTTGTTCTGTTCCCATTGGACCGTTTGACCATTAGCATTCGGTTTTTGGTTNGGATAAAGTTCATGCAGAAAGCTCAGGTTACGGTATTCCGTGCTGAGCCGCGCGCGTGATGCACGCGCATGAGCGTCCGCTGTGTCCGGATACAGTAACTCGCCGATGCTGAAGTTCAACACGGCTGAAATGATACATTTTTTGATGGCCATCATAATATCTTCCTCCGATTTTGACGATAGATTATTCTTATCCTCCTCCATCAATTGCAATTTCACCCTTGGACGGTCCTTGAAGCACGAAATCACGAACAATTCGCCCGCTATTGTTGCCAACCGAGTTTCGATCTGTTATTTGATATGATAATGATCGATTAAACATAATTAAATTCATTTATCTTTTAATTAATTGGCCAATTTTAATTTATTTACTTTTGATTATATCTTGCTAAAAATCCCCATAATAGAAAAAATTATTTAACTAATTGAAGAAAACTAATATATTATTTGGAATTTCTTACATCTCCGTACAGCTCCTCAACTGCCACCAGATACCGCTTCGAATTTGGTCCTTTGACCACTGGGATTTTTCGCATTTGGAACTCATTGTTGCCCAGTCGCTTCGATTGGCCATCATCTTGGCCATTTGGGACTGAGACTTCTAAACGAATTCCATCACTTTCTCCTCCTCCGGCCACACTTCTTTGAACATGGATCATTTGTGTGTGAATTGACTAAAAATGAAATTTGCTAATATTTTAATTTTAGTTTTTTTTTTAATTTTTTTTTCTTTGGCAATGTGATCCGAAATTTCTATATCCAGATTTCAATCCTTATGCAAACTTCAAAAAACCCACCAGATAATTTTCTGACGATTTGTTTGGAACAACTTGGATGTTCCGGAACAAGGGTTCTTTGGAATTGAGCTGGATCCGCTCAAATTGGACTTCCATAAGTGCCTTAAATCAAATTTGATAGATCAATCAGCTTGAAATTTGTTTAAACTGATCGGACCTCCTTGTTATGCAATCGCTGAGATGCTTCATTTAGGGATTGTAGCACAAAATTGGTGAGCACCGGGGACAGAACCAATTTTTGTTGTGGCCCCAAATTTGAAGGCCCACCAGCAGTGCCTCCTCCCCAAACAAGCCAATTCAGGATGTCATTGGCGAAACTTAAGAAAAATATTTAAAAAAAAGAAAAGCTTCCACACAAATTTATAAAAATTCCCAATATATAGGATTGGCCAAAAAACTACTAAAAATTGATTGTAAAAAATTAAAAACTAACTTTTTCTGCGCTTCCGTTGATAATAACTCATTGCCATCATCAATTTTGATTTGCGGTACTTTTGGACCAACTGATCGCCGATAGATTATGAAATAATAACTGATCACAATCACAATGGCCCATGCCGCAATTATCAACCAAAATCCGTCCATTGGTCAGCTATATAATGTTTATAATATGGTAAAAATCACAAAATTCACAAAAAGACTGAAAGTATTGGAATCAAAAATTCAATTTTTAGGCCAAAGGGATCAAATATATCTGTGATCAGACCAGACGATCTGCTTTTTGATTTACCATCTTTTTCTGACCAGAGAGAGCCAAAATTTGTGGTTTACTACCAAAAATGCACTCAAAATTCAGTGGTTATCCTCTAATAAGATAGGCATAGAAATGTCTTCCAAATGCTCTTTAGACCCAAAATCCCAACTAAAAATTATGGCCAGAGTGCAGATCATTTCCGGCCATAGTGGTTGGTGGTGGTGCCCCCGATTTCTTGCAAAATTGATTGTGCTGTCAACGAAGAATGTCCGCCGATGCTAAAGGAGCTCTTCCCCTTACGCAATCCCTCCACCCTCCCCACCTCCTTCTCTGATCATCGTCACTTGTTGTCCCCGCCATTCTCATTCAATTCCCATCAGCAATAGCTCAATTTTCGCCTCATCCAATAGGCATTTTATGCCTCGGGGGAGGAACAAAAGCGATTGATCGCCCCTTTAGGGGCTTTGATCGGAGAAAGAGTCCCTCCGAGAGTTTCGATCAGATCAGCAGAATTTGGAAACAGCTGCTACTTCTCCTTCTTGATCAGCAGCAGGACTTTTTGTTGACATTCTACACCATTATGGCTGGGGTAATAGTACTCATGTGCCAGCCGCAAAATATATCCATGAAAAAACACACAAAATGATTGCAAAAAGTGAGTGTCAGAAAGACGGATGAAGGGGACGGGGAAAATGAAGCATGAATGCGATGAATGTGATTTGAGATGATCAAGCTTTAAAATACGAGAAATTTATAATATAAAAAAATTAGATTTTGCAGGAAAAAGCAACCACAAAAATTTTAATATCTACCTTAAGGAGAATAAAAATTAGACAATATCACCATTCATTATTATACTTCCGATTTTCCCAACAAATTAATATTTTAGCGGTTTAAATTCCGCGTTTTCAGGCTCCACTCCAATACTGCCTACCGGGTGCGCATCCGTTACATTGGCGACCTAACCGTCCGATCGGTGTGGTCCACCGAATCGGAATGGCTAAGGACTATGGTGGGTTTTCATCATTTAAATATCTTTTGTCTAAATTTTCAGGAATCATCTCCGGCTCATCCACCAACCAATGTCCAAGTGCACCCTGTTGATGCCACCTCGATTCGAGTCCAATGGCTACCATTGGCCAAAGAAGCTTGGAATGCGGACCGGGTATGTAAGGATTATTGCGCGGAATTTAACGCGGAATATGGATTAGATACTTTATGGTTTAATTTGTTTTTATTTCATCTTTTTCTCATCATAGATCGGCTACCGAATCCATTATTACATTTATCGGACTGGTGATGTATCCCTGCCCAACAACACCACCTTGGACCAGCCTCATACGAAAGATGTTCAGCTGAGCGCGGTGGAGAGTTCGGAACCCATGGAAATAGTGCTGAAGGAATTAAAAAGGTGCATCCCAGACAAAACTTACGATTTTAGAAATATTACTACCTCGATTTTTGCCTATTTTTGGCACTATTATTTTTACTTTTAATCTTTTACCCTTTATTCATTCCTTTATTTTACTGAATTTTGATAATATTTATTTTTCAGTTTCGAGCATTATTTTGTCCAGCTGACTGCTTACAATGTGCTGGGTGAGAGCATCGCGTCCAGACCACCGCGCGCAATTTTTGTCGGATATGTCGCATCAAATCAACGCGTACATGGCTTACGCGTCGAACCTGTTTCTTCTACCGCACTCAGGGTCCAATGGGAGCCGTGGAACAAGCAAAATCATGACGGTAGGGATAGGGATCAAACCGCCGGAATGCTTGCAATCTTTATTTTTCAGCATTTTTCTCATCATTAAGTGGAAATTATATTTTAAAATAGAATATAAGGTTTTGGCCATAATCTCTGTATTCTATAGTTTGTTAAGTTGGGTAACTCTGTTCTTAATCTCTTGATCTTTTTTTTCAATATTACAAATACGAAACCATGCAAGATTTAATTTATTTTCCAATTTTAATGCTATAGAGCATTTTAATTGTACCAAAAAATGGATCATTTATTTAGCATTGGATGGAAAGGAGCTGATCAACGGATATCACATACGATGGACTCCGATCGCCGTTGCTATCAACAATTCAAAGACGGGGCATAACGATGAAGAGGACAACGAATTGATTCTGCTAGAACAACAAAATGAGCTCGTGATCAATGAACTGCTCAAATGGACAGAATATAGGGTAAATTGTGATGATCAATCATCTATTATCATTAGTATTTTTTCTTGAAATACCAATTGCAAACTTGCTTTTTACCATATACCACATTCACCCAAAAACAATATCCCTATAGGTTACCGTATCCGGCTACAACAGAGCCGGCACTGGCCCCGAGTCTTCAGTCACTTCAAAAACCCTGGAGGACACGCCTGGACCTGTGGGACAAATCCGATTCCATGATGTTCTATTGGACTCCGTCCGGGTCTCATGGGCACCACCGGTGGAGCCGAATGGCAATCTGACAGGATATATTATTGTGTGCCGTACCCAAAAATCGGATGGCGGAACGGTGGATTTGTTGGGATCACGAAAGGTGTGTTTAGAAAATGATTCTTGTTCTTGTATAACATTCTGCTACTTCATCTTTTAAATCAGACTCGACTCTCTAGCTCAAAATTTCCAGGAAGTCCAACTGCGAACGATCAACACCGACATCTTGCTGGACCAACTTGACGAGCATACCATGTATTTTGTCAGCATTCATGCCGAAACCGCAGCTGGATCCGGTCGGTTGGTTCCATCACAATTTGTGTTCTTCATTCATAATAGAGATCGGCCGCGAGAACCCAGCGAGATCTCGGTCGAGACTCTCGGTAAAGTCTCGGTCTCGGTAAAGTCTCGGTCGGAGGCTAAAATGACCCAGCGAGATCTCGGTCGAGAGTCTCGGTCAAGTCTCGGTCTCGGTAAATCTCGGTCAAAAAATACCGAGATCTCGACCGAGACCGAGATTTTTAAAATTTCACCTTTTAAACAGAAATTTATATTTGTTTCATAAAATAGATAACAAACAACAAAATCAACAATTATTCAACAGGATTAGCACCCTCAAAAACCTCCAACTGAAGTGCAGAATTTGATTTTCATTGTATTAGTGTATCAAAAAATGGGGACTTAAACTGCAAGAATAGCAAAAAGTCTTGATCATCCAAAAGAAAAGTTACCGGACCCGAAAAATTCCCTCCGGATGCCCAATGTTCCATTTTTTGTACCCGCGTAGCATGTCCTCTAATATTGGTTCCGGCAGGCATGATGTTGATTTTGGGTCTGAACTCTGAACTCGTGATCCGTTCAAAAAACAACCAAAAACAGAAACAGAGTACTGAAACAAGAAAATTTTTCGTAAATTTTTTTCACCAGAAATAAAAATTTGGTCAATTTCCTTGAGAAAATTCGATAAAACTTTAAAAAAAATCCCGGCGGCCCCTATCGGGGCCGCTGAGGATTTAAACCGAGATTCTCGGTAAAAAATGAAGACCCAGCGAGATCTCGGTCGAGACTCTCGGTAAAGTCTCGGTCTCGGTAAAGTCTCGGTCGGAGGCTAAAATGACCCAGCGAGATCTCGGTCGAGACTCTCGGTCAAGGTCTCGGTACCGAGACCCGAGACTCTCGGTACCGAGATCTCGATCGGCCGATCTCTAATTCATAATCAAACTTATATCATATTTTAAACTAAATATTTATTTAATAATATTCATTACTAATTTATCTTTTAATAAACCACCTTTCGTAGGCCCTGAATCCGTTGCCAACATCAGCACCTGGTTCAATCCGGGAGCACCGGAAGCGCCAGAACAGATCAGAATCGTGCCGGAACAGCAGTGGGTGCGGATTATGTGGACCAATGGGCAAGAGGGGAACTCGCCGATCAAAGGATTTCTTCTGCAAAGCAAACGGATCGGCATTAGCACGGTGGACATGTTTACTTATTTACTTTTTTACCTTATTTTTTTTTATTTTTTTGCATTTTTTGAATATCATAGATTGAGGACGTAGAAAGTTCCCAAAAATTCCTCTTTAATCCAAAAATAAATTTTTCAGGAGCAAGATCCCAAATCTCCGTTGACCCATTCTTCTTCACCAGCTGATCCCAAACGGCACAACATCAACGGCAGAAAACGACTCCGACATCGTTCGATCCATGCTAATGAGGGTCGGAATCTTTAAAATTATCTATTTTTCTTTATTTTTTATATTATTTGCAATTTTACTGAATTGCATTTTTAAATTTATTATTTTCAGCCAATTCCCTGCACCACACTCATATACGCCACATAATCGGGCATTGGCATACACTTGGACTGTTGGAGGGTGACTACCGTACCACGGAATGGCGGGTACCCTACATTAAGCTGGACCCACCGTCGAGTTACTACGTGTTCCGGCTGTTTGCCCGCAACCAGCTTGGCATCGGCAAACCTAGCGCAGTCACGGAACAGCTGCATGTGCCAGGTGGGACAAAATTTTCTCGTGTTTAACTAATTTTTAAGGTATCTGAATTTTTCGTAAAATTAAACTGGATTTTATTTGAGTCAAAAAAACTGACTTGTGAGTTCGGAACCAAGCCTGAATCACTCCTATCCTAAGTACTTATCAATATTTTGCCCCATTTGTTTAGCTTCCATTCCGGAGGAGCCTTTCTATGCCCAATGGTGGTTCCAAGCGTTGGTGGGTGTGCTGCTTGCACTTGTTCTGTTCGGCTATGTTCTAATGCTGTACCTCACCAATCGAAGGACAGCAAAGACAGGTAGATGTGGTTTGGTTTTGGTCTAATGGAATTTGAAAAAAGGAATCTCAATTGGCTTCACCAAAATTTGATTATAAATTTTAATTTTTTTTTTATAATTTTTGATCTACAGGAAAACGCACAATTTCAATAGTTATACATTTTTTAAATTATATTCCTCCTCTTTTGCTCAAGCCTTGTAATTTCTCTATTCAATGTCATCTATTTTAATCATATGCGAACAATTGATGAAGAAATTTTTCGAAAAAAACGAAGAAATTTTAAGCAAAAATTAAGCTGTTTTTTATAAATTTAGTCTTTTTCAATAGGTGCGGTGGAGGGTGACGGATTGGATGACAACAGCAGAAAACGGAAGTCAAAAAGGAAAAAGGCAAAAAAGAGTCGTAGGGAAAGTCAGGGCGGCGACGCTTTTGACACGCTGCAACTTTCGGACGGAGGCATTGTTTCCTATGAATTATGTGCAAAACGCAGTGAAAGGTGGGAAATTTTGTACATTTTTGGGAAAATTTTTATATTTCCCTCAAGAATACAAACGATTTTTTATTATGTATCCAATAATTTTTTTTTATCAATTATTATGGATACAGAGAACTTATTACTGTAACCAAATTTTTTAAAATATGGAAATCTTTAATTCCAGGGGCATCGATAGCGGTGCCGACATATTTTCACGCCCATTGACCAAACAATCCTGGATTGGCACACTTGGCGGAGCTGGTGGTCCCAACAGTCCGGCATCGCGCAATGTCATCGGCGGAATGTATGGAAGCATTGATGACGGAGGCGGCGGAGCCGGAAGTAGTGCCGGTGCCGGATCGCAAGTGCCGAACATGTACGCCGCACTGGCAACCGATGCAATGCCCTTAACAATGTGAGAACAAAGAGAAAGAGGGATAGTATTACGTACTAGTAATCAGGATACACGTATTAAAAATACGTGAAAAGTACGGTACGTGATCTGGGACATGTCGTCAAAAAATCGATAGAACGTATAAGTTACTTCATGAATCCGTGTACATACTATCATACATATTTGAATTCTACTGAAGAGATCAATTTTATTAATTTTGATATATTTGGTCTCATTTTAAATTTTGGCAAGATTGACAAACTCTTGACATGAACCAATTTGTTTTTTGATTCAGCCCTCACTCACTACCAGCAGCAGAGGACAAGCCTTCCAGCTCCCTGTACAGCTCCAACCTCCCGCAACATCGATATTCGCCGCCCTACTACCAGCTCCGACAATTCAACGTCCCACCACGATTGCGACAAAATCATCACGACGATGACAACAGCAATCCTTACATTTCGTCAAATGTACAACATCAACAACAACAGCAACAACATCTTGGTGATTATGGTGGTAGTGGTCTCTATGGAGACCGGCCACCAACAGTAGAAGGTAAACAAAGACTCCAATTATTTTTAATTTAATAATTATTTTAAATTTTGGTTATCAATATTTTGTGAGTTGTGTTCTTCCGATTTGCATAAAGTAATCATTTCAGCTTTATAAATTAAAATTATCCCAAAATTAATAATAAATTATAGTAGGGTGAAATTGAAAAACAAATTGATTTGAACCTTTCATGGCTCAGAATATAGGTCAATATCTCAAAAAAAAAAATTTAATAAATAATTTTAAATATATTTTTAAAATTTAGATCAACTTTATGATGTTGATGAATTGCCGAAACATTCCGGATTCAGGGATAGAGCCTCGTCAAACCTGAGCAACCAACAACAAAATGCCAGTAGGAAACTTACATGGAATTCTTGCCACGATTTTAAATACCAATTTTCCTGCACAGATACTGCCCCATCGGTCTCGTTGAGATCATCCACATCAACAGCTGATTATGGACTTCCGATCGGGAATCCTGATACTATAAGTGGACTTTCTTCATTTATTTGAATCTCAAAAATGCAAAAATAACAGTTTTCTGGAAAAAATGACAAATTCGTGATATTTTGAGTCTTTGAGCAAATTTTTAAGCGATTTCCCAGAAAAACTGATCTTTGATCACCTGTTTAATATATATGTTATTATTTTGGCATTTTCACTTATTATTCCATTTTGGAACATTCCAGATTTCTTGTTTTTCTGATCTGATCTTTCACTTACAATACTGCGCAATTTCACATCATTTTCATGTTGTGCCCATTTTGTTTTATTTGCCTTTCAACCTTTATTTATTTTATTCAAGGTCCTATTATTATTATTATAAATTATCGGAATTTTGATACAAAACTAATTAAAAAATTATGACTAACTAAAGTTTAAATTTTTTAGAATAGGAAGGGTATGCGAAATATGTTTCAATATTTATTTTTTTATTTTTTACTCATTATGCAAAAGGTAAAGAGTAAAACCCGGAAATAGCTACATAAATTTTTATTTTTGACATTTTTTGGGCTGAAAAATATTATTTTCCAATCATTTTATAGTTTATGGGAAAATTAACTTTTTTGGCCAAATTGTGCCAATCGGCCTGCAGAGTTATTTATGTACATACACTAAGGTCTAATTTTCACATAGAATTTCCTAAAAAAATCAGTTGGCTGGATCTAATTATTAAAAGTAACAGGCTTTTGACCCGGATCTCTAGGTTATTCAATTTTATACATTAAAAAGCCAATAAAAGATTTTTTACAATGTACGAACTACAATTTTTGGTTTAAAAATGAGTTTAATACTCAGAAATTGCAAATTTTCTGTCTCCAAAAAAACATTTTCTGCAACAAATTGACAGGAAAAGAAAATATAGGAAGAGCAGATCTGGTGAGTTTTCGCGTTTCCTACAAATTGCAAAACTTCACATTTTTTAAAATCCAATAATTTTAGAAAAAAATTCCGAAAATGTGCATGTTAGAAATTTAACCAACTTGTATATTAGTTGCCAAAAAGTATACCATTTTTAAAACCTATATTCTGAAGCGAAAAGGAAAGAAAGGACAAGAAAAATAGCACACACAAACTTTCGTTTCAAAATATAATTTGGAAAAAACAATTTTTTGGCAATGAGTGTATCTCACTTAGGTGGCTTGGTTTTTAATTAAAAAACCCAAGTTCTGCAACAATATTTTACAAGAAAATCTTCTTTTTCATCAATTTGTCTCTTATTTGAGATTATTTATGCCAAAATTATTTTAGTCATCGATCCCCCTTTCTCTTCATATTTTGAAGAAATTTTTAGGAATTCAATGAATAATAAATTTCCATTTTTGTCCCTTAAGTTTTCAGAGGATAACAATTCTAGTGGCCGTGAATGTCTTTGGACCAGAGTTCAATGGCCCTAAAACCTAAAAAAATTTTTAACAAATAAAATGCAAAAATCAGACCCCATTTTTAGTTCTGCTGAAAAGGTTTGGATTCCGAGAAAATAAGAAATTTTTTTTCAAACTGGAATCCGAATCAGGCAAAAATTAGTTTTTTATTCCAATAATATTTTTAAAAGATTTTCATTTTTTATGGAGGGGGGGAGGGTAGTATTGAACTTGGGAAGTAATGAATTTATAGCCTTTCCTTACCGAAAATCGTGTCGCGACATTTGCGCCCCCGACATTTGCGCCCCAACCGATATAACTCGATTCAAATACAACCTAGAGAAATGAGGTTGGTGTCAAAAATAGAGCAAAAAATTAGCTACAAGATGGTCCATTGTGAACAAAGTTATGGCCAAAATAAGTGGTTTTGGCCAAATTCAGAGTATTTTGGCCATTACTTGTTTCACAATGGATCAATTCGTATGAATTTAGGGTCATTTTGTAGCTAATTTTTTGCTCTATTTTTTGACAATAAATTCATTTCTCTAGGTTGCATTTGAACCGAATTATACCGTTTGGGGCGCAAATGTCGGGTAACCACCGAAAATAAGTATTTTCTTTCACCAAAAAGGTGATGATTTTTCACATCCTAAAAAATATGTCATTTACAAAAATCGCAATTATTTTGAGACATTTTTATAGGAGTAGTTATTTTTTTAAGAAATCTGACTTTTTATTCCCAATCTGGCCCAATTACCGTAATCAAATCAAACCACGACAATTGGCCACCAATTTTTGTTGCAAATTTTCATATAATTAAATTTCCATTTTTGTGTCTTCCAATAATTGGCACAAATTCGCTTTCCCATGGTCTACTCTGACAGTAAATGGGTATGTGTCCACTAGTGTAGTTGCACAGTGTACCATGGAGTATGGTTTTTATGAATTACCGTATTTCTTCTAAAATAAGACCCCGGTCTTATTTTTTTCGAAGCCCCTCAAAGGGGGTCTTATTTTAGAAGAAGGTCTTGTTTTGCAAGAAATACGGTATGCTTTGTTTTTCTGTATTCTCATTATTATGTAGAATGGGGGAGGGGGTCTGGTCAATAGAACCCAACTCATTAGAACACAAAAACTTGTTTTTAAACATTGCTAGGCTAAGACTATAAAAAGCAAAAATGTATAGAATTTTAAGACTCCACTTTTGGCCTTTTTGGCTTTTCGAATTTCCCTGAAAAAATTAGAAATTTTTAAAACTTTCGAAAAAAATTCAAAAATTGAAGTTTTTTGGAAATTTTCAGGGAAATTCAAAAAACCAAAAATACTAAAAGTGAGGTCTTAAGATTCTAAATCTTTTTCTTTTATTGAGTTTTTCTCTCAAACATAAAAAAGTTTTTGGGCGAAAGGAAGTTTTTAGGTTCCAATGAACTGGGCTGTGGGTTCTATTGAGATGTAGCCGTAGAATGTAACGATATACATACAATACTCTTCTTTTCTATCTTCTACCGTACTCATTGACAGTTGGCACTATTATGCACAATGTACAAAATCACAACTATCACGATAGCAATCCCAACAAACTTTGTATGTACACTTTATTGGTTGTGCAGAGAATAGAGTAGAGCTCGGATTTTTTGGAAAACCCCGGACCCGGACCCTGGACCCGGATTTTTTGGAAAACCCCGGACCCGGACCCTGGACCCGGATTTTGGGGACACCCCGGACCGGACCCCGAAGTCCGGGAAAAGTCCGGGTCTGGGAAAGTCCGGAGTACCCAAAAGGGCCGGATCCGGGAAAGATCCGGGCCGGTCCAGGGTCTAAGCTCTACTACATACATAGATAGTGTAGACCCAACAACAATCTGGTTTATTTATGACTCCAGATCTTACCTTAGTAGTAACAACATCATCATCATGGATGGGAATTTTTTGTGCCAATTTTGGCCCCAAAAATCGGCGCCATTTCCGTGTTCCCACCCCATCCCCCGTCCATTGTCATGTTTTGTGTCTCGCCACACTTCGCTGCGCGTAATCCATCGTCTTTTGTCTTCCACCCCCGAAACCCATTGGGTTGTATGGCATTTTATTTCTGGGGAGTTGTATGAGTGTAAAGTGCGTTTTTTACTTTATTTCTCGGGGTTTACCTTCACACATTCATAATGTCAAATAAAGGTGCCTAGAGGTTACAGCCTAGTGAGCCTAAAAAATGGAGAAAATTTTTCGGAAAAGCTTAAAAAAAATTTTCAAATGTTCGAAAAATTCGAGCCTTTAAGGAACAGTTGTACAATTATTTTGTTTTTTTATGACTATGCATTTACTGAAAATGTTTATTCTGCCCCGACCACAAAATGGTGCTTTCTTTATGTCATACCTATACCCTTTTAGTCATTGAAATGGAATTACTTGAATGGGAACTATTGAGCACAACAATCGTCGGTTGGCGACATGCCCTTGGATTTGCTACCATATTTTGGCCCCCGTATTTCGTACTCTACCATTTTCCTACCCCGTACCGAAGCCCACGTATAATTTGTACTTGTAATCGTTGTACTTGTATTGAACACGATGTACAAGCACTTTGTCCCGAATTCGGACATTGGTTTATATGCTAGGATAGGTCGGGGGTCGGGATCTCGGCCGGAGGAGGGATCCCGAACATTTTGGTGACAATTTTCTTCTGACCCATTCTGCTGCATTTGGACCAAGATTGGACAGCGCATAAACCGACAATGAGCCTAAGAATACAAAATGATGTGAATTATTGGTCCTAAATTTGCAAAAAATGTGCCAAAAATAGCGTGCCACGACGGGTCTCAAAATTGGTCAAACATTCTTTGTATTTTTCATTGTTTCGTCCAATAAATTTTCCGCTGGCTGTGGACAAATTATGTTATGTTATCAATTATGCCGAGTTGTTGGGACATTCTTCTAGTGTCCTGCTGGAATTTAAGGAATCCGGGGACCGATTCTCACCCTCTGCTGACCTTCGAACCCTTTTTTGTACCTTTTGTACCACAATTTTGTTCCACTCTCAACAGAAAATGGCCCTAATTGTCCAATTATTCCTATAAAAAATCCGCATTTGATCAGACAATGAAATTAGCACATTAAATAATGCAAATTTTTTCAACAACCATACCAGATAGGATTCCTTATAAATATTCCTCAGTTTAGACAGTTTTCTAAACTTCAAAATCATTTGTAAAACTTTTTAAATTTTGCTGTTTCCTGCTCTTTAACCATTCAACTTTGGTTAAATTTTGGAAACCTTTCCATTTGTACTAAATTGAAAACTGATTTTAAATAAACTGGAATTTTTGTCCATTTTATGCCACCTAATGGATGGTCACAATAGCAACCAATGCCAAACATCGAATACCGCATATTTCCTCTAATACAAGCACGGGGCTTCTATTAAAAATTTATTTTTTCAACCCCCCTCTGATGAGTGAGGGCTTCTATTTAGAAGGGGGCTTATATTTTTCAACCCCCTACTTAAATTCGTCAGAGGGTGGCCAAAAATCAAAGAATAAGAAAATTCCAGAAAAAAAATATTTGAAAAAATAAACATTAATTAAAATTTCAATTGAATCCTACTCATCTTTAATATGAAAGGTAAAAAAAGATTCAATTTAATAAATTTTCTGCATTTATTTTTTGTAAGGCGCCAATTCAAACCCGGGGTACCCTTTACCTTTTGGAAGGGGCCACTATTAGAGGGATATGGTATTTTTATTCTCAAAATTTCCTGTGTTTTTTCTGATACCAATGTCTTGGCCATTCCTTCGGGCTCCTCCTCAAATTTGGGTGCCCTTTAGCAACTTTTACGATGATTGCATTTGTGCCACATCGCCAGGTCCCTGGGCCCCAAGAAAATTTACGCGGTTTTTGCGTGTTTTTTGCGCCTCATTTATCACCCCACAGGGGGTAATGGCCAAGTCCGGGCCGTAAAATGGTCAAATTTGGGCGGCCCAAGATTAGAGACGGCCGGCCCATCCGACTCGTAAAGTCCCCGCAAAGAAAATGACAAAATGCCAAAATTTTGGGGCCAAACGATGATGATGATGATGATGGGCCCGGAAATTTATCATTTTTTATTCGTCATGGCCAATTCCACCCCCACAAACCGGCGGATGATGGCAAACATATCGTTTTGCAAACAAAAAAACCGGAAATGTTCAGGATTTTCCGGGACTTATTACCGCGCCCTTAAAAGGGCTTCAAAAAAAATTTTTGTCCCAAATGATGATGAATGGATTACCATTACATACAGTGCGGGATTTTGAGGGTCCCAAAGCTTAGGATTTTTTTTTCTGAATATTCCCAATTGATTTTCAATTTCCATAAAATCTGTGGAATCTAGTTCCGCATCCTTCTAACTTCTATCAGGGTTCTGGAGGTTCCTCTTAATTCTAAAAATTGGTCTATGATCTGCTTGGATTCCCTGGGACCCCGCCTCGTCTAGTTTTGGTGCCATTTTTGGGTCCATTTTCCCACAACATTTCTTTCACCAAAACATGCATCCAACAGGGCTGTTTATGGTGCCGAAGTTGATGTTTAGGCATTATATAATAAAATAGTTTACTAACTATTCCCCTCCACAGGATCATATTCCCTATCCATTGAACCATGTCAATACTATGACATACACCTTCGAATTCTGACAGGGCCCTCTCCAATGGAGTTTTCCCCGAAATTGCAATTCTAGCCCCTCAGGCATTTTTGTATCTCTAGAATTTGATCACCTCAAATCAAGTGATCTATGGTCATACTTTTTATTTTGAACACAGATCAAAGATCAGTTTCCCCATTCCACAAGACTAAACTTCGAGCTCCAATCCCCCGGATTGCTTGGCCCAGAAAATGTTTAAGTTTTGCCAATTTGGCCTTAGGAATCAAAGTTCTTCAAATATGAGGAACAAAAATGAGGAAAAACCCACTAGGATTCCCGAAAATTTTGGCTTCTAACTTGTACAAGTAGGATCTCTTTGCAACGAATATGAACTTTGGATTCCGAGTTCTCCGACTTTCGAATTTTTGCTTCTTATGGGGCCTAGATGTTTGTCAAATTCGGCCAATTCACTGTCAACAACTCCATCTCCATGTTTGCACCGTTTTGCACAATTTCTTTTAGTTGCACTTTCTTGGAGTGTTATCACAATAATTAGCGGGTCCATTGAGCACACAGAACGCTTTCCGGTGAAAGGGGGTGGTGGGTGTGTCCAAAAATTGCTCTCTCTCCCCCTCAATTTTATCATTGTTTTTTGGTGGCCAAAGGTCGGAGGACGGAATCCGCGATTTTTTGGCCATTTAATTTATCAAAAAATTGTGATGTTCAAGATCATTTTTCTTGTTTCTACGGGCATATCCCATTCCCGGATGATTTATTTATGTATGGCCCCTCAACTTTTCCACTGATCAGAATCCAAAAAATCTTTCTGCTCACTACAAATCTGTTCATATTGATCATAGATCAATCAGCATCTCTTCTGATCATCGATCAAAGATCATAGATCATTTCTCGGCTCATCGAACACTATCACCTTCTCAGCCAAAAATAAAGATCAACTGATGCTTTAAGATTAAAATTCCCGTCGATCATCTCGGATCTCAGATCAGTGGCCAATGGTCACACCATGTGCCGATTGACCAAAGATCAATTTTCCGTGTTCCACCTATTTCGAACGATCAAAGCTTATTTGGCGCTAATCGAAAGCGACCATTTCTTTGGGACTATTGTTGAGTCCCGGGATATATTATGTACCTTATGGTAGACATCCAATCTTGGCATTATGTGATATGGGGGTTAGAAAACATAAAATATATTGATGTTGAAAAGATTGCGTATCGGGACTCAACAATTGTACGAGTCCCAATCAAAATGGCGGCTTTCGATTTAATGCCAAAGCTCTGCTCCCATTCTCACTGATCAAAGATCAACCTTTTCACTGATCACAGATCAATCAATCAATACTCGATCGATCCGGAATGTCCTCTTCCTCCTCCGCCTCCTCCTCCTTGTCCGCCTCCGTCTCCGTGCTCGCGGCACTGTTCCTGCTGTTGTTGGCGGTGAGCGCGTCGCGCGCCAACGACGACATTGACGCCACCCCCCAGCAGTTCCAACAGTTCTTCCGCCGCAACGCCAAATGGATCAATTTGCCGTCCGGCGGCGGATCCCTGGTGAAATTTTTGGAATTTTTTTGGATTTTTTGCCAAAATTTTTCGGAATTTTCAGGTCAGCGGTCGTGGCAACTTCCGGCCCGGCTTCCACTCCTCCCTCCGCCTGCGGGACCATCTGGCTGAGCCGTTGTTGGCCTTCAAGGTATTGTTAATTTTAGGGATTTGAATTTCTGGACCCAGAACCCATTCTCATCGGGACCCATTTTGTGGGTTCCATCTCATCTCGGAGTTTGCTTCAATTTTTCCCGTATTTACTCCATTTCTCATTAGTCTGACATATTTGTCTCCCATTGTATGCGAATTTCAAATTACATACTGTATTATATATTAAAACTCCAGGCTCTTATTTTTTGACCCTACTTCCCCAGATTGAGCTCATTAGAGGGAGGGCCTTTTTGCAGGGACGGGTCTTATTTTTAAACCTCACCGGTGAGGAGAGATTCTTATTTTTACCCGCTTTTTTGGAAGAAGAGGGGTTACTATTCGATTTTTAGAAAAGAAATTGAAAATTTGAGCCATTTTTCAAAAAATTCCACCAAATCATCAAAGGGTGCTTCATTGCAGGGGGGGGGNACAAATCCTGAAAGTTTCAAAACATTTTATTCATCCGAACATGGTCAAAACATCATCCGAACATCAAAACATCGATAAAAACACATATTTGATGTTTTGACCATGTTCGGATGAATTAAATATGTTGAAACTTTCAGAATATGTTGTAGACCCCCCAAACAAATGGTTTTGGCATTTGGTTTTGGGTTTCAAACCATTTGACCTACATGTTTGGCAAATGTTTGTTTCACCGATGCAGAATCGGCTAGCCAAATACGCATTCGGCTGAAAATGCAGAATCGGCTACAACATATACATGTTGGCATTTTTTTTGAGGCTGACCCAATATGGGCAAAATTACCAGGAAAAAATTGGCATTTGCCAGGAAAATGGGGTCCTTGGCCGGCTTTTGTCAGAATTTTTTAATTTTCAGAAAAAGCTAAGATTTTGTTTTATTTTCATTCTATTTGTACAAAATGGACAATTTTCCTAAGGAAAGGGTCCAAAATTCCCCTATTTTCCTTGACGGCCTTTGTCGGGCTGCCTGCTCGAGGACATCTCACAAAAATTCTTACAAGGAAGTGTCATTGAGGGATGACACCTTCCCAGAGGTCTCACTATAATAGTTAGTAAGGGCTAGTCGTGTATAGCATATATGCAAAAAATTACATCCCCATATACAGAAAAATTTCGAGAAAAAAATTCTCGAAGATTATAATCCGTGGAAAATTTATAAATAATTAAAAATTCATATAAAATAAATGATTGCTAATTCCAAAATCGACCCCAAAGGCAATATTAATCAGAAAAAAATGGCCAATTTTTTGATCATTTGCATTTTGCCTGAGGGCAAATGATTTGTGCCCTCGGGGGATTTTTTCTATAAAATCAATGAAAAATTCATATAAAATCAACCAAAATTTATACCGACTTCAAACTAAAAGCAATAATGATCAGTGAAAAATGGCCAATTTTTTGATCATTTGCATTTTGCCTGAGGGCAAATGATTTGTGCCCTCGGGGGATTTTTTCTATAAAATCAAAGAAAAATTCATATAAAATCAACCAAAATTTATACCGACTTCAAACTAAAAGCAATAATGATCAGTGAAAAATGGCCAATTTTTTACGAAAAATGAATAATTTTCTTATTAATATTAGACAAACATTCAAAAATTTATCCGGCGACCCCTACCGGGGCGCCGCATCCTTCAAATCTATGAACACCTATATATTCTCTAAAATCTGATTTTCACAAGCAAATCCATTAAGAAAATTAATTTTAAAATATAGAAAAATTTTTACAAGCTTATTTCGCATTTTTATTTTAAGAAAATTCATTTTTTAAATGCCACAAAGGAGAAACGGACAGTGACAACCCACTAATCCCCAATAAAATATCCTCCAAAGCCAAAAATAAAAATTTACAATCATAGGTATAGTTTAAAATTTTCAGTTTTCACATATCGTTCAAATTTTTAGACCAGGTTTTTAAAAAAATTTTCTCAATTTTTTAAAAGTAAAGGCATTTTTAAAAGCATTTGTTATGCATGAAATTCGGCTCTAGAAAGAGATGTGAGATTAAAAATAATTTTTTTTAATAAAATTGAAGAAAATTTTGTACGAGTATGAAAAATAAAAGCAAATTTATAATAAAGAAGTTTGCTCCAAGAAAGTATAATCGTCATTTAATTTTTATTGGAAAATTATTTTATATTAGGTATTGTTCTTTATGAATATGCTGGTGCTCCTCAAGCATTTGAAGAGCAATTACAAGAATTCCGCAATTTAAAATGCTATTGGAGCCGAAGCGGATGGATGGAGAAAGACATTGCTTGCTCTTGGATGAGTGAAGTATTATTTAAAAAATCATTAAAAAATTGGGATCAATTTTTAAATAGGTTTTCCTTCCTTCTGTAAATCCAAACTCTTTATTAATTATTGATTCCTGGACAGGATATAAACAAATGATGCAATTGGATGCAGTAGCAAATAAAAAGCTGGAAATCATGGATGAGAAAAAAAAATTAAAAAAAAATATGATTATTTTTAGTTTTGCCAAAGGGGACTACTGCATTATTGCAACCCTTTGACGTCTTTTTCAATCGGACATTCAAAAATTTTATCCGTTTAATTAGTGAAAGAATAAGATGGAAGCACAGAGAATATGTGCTATCGTTACGAAAAAATATAGCGCGATTGCTCGATCTGTCATATAATCAGTTTAAAGCCCCGAGATACAAAGAATTTCTAAAATATAGTTGGTACAAAATAGGAATTCGCGACAAACCAAATGAATTTGAGACCCCTGTTGAATATTGTCTGAATTATTTAGGGGCACATATGTGTTACGAATGTCCCAATTGTAGCTTCCTTCGTTGCTCATATTGCACTCAATACAAATGTTTTGACCATATGATAAATCACCGTCATTAACGTTGAAGTACATTTATTTTAGCATAAAGGCCACAAATCATTTGCCCTCAGGCAAAATGCAAATGATCAAAAAATTGGCCATTTTTCACTGATCATTATTGCTTTTAGTTTGAAGTCGGTATAAATTTTGGTTGATTTTATATGAATTTTTCATTGATTTTATAGAAAAAATCCCCCGAGGGCACAAATCATTTGCCCTCAGGCAAAATGCAAATGATCAAAAAATTGGCCATTTTTCACTGATCATTATTGCTTTTAGTTTGAAGTCGGTATAAATTTTGGTTGATTTTATATGAATTTTTCATTGATTTTATAGAAAAAATCCCCCGAGGGCACAAATCATTTGCCCTCAGGCAAAATGCAAATGATCAAAAAATTGGCCATTTTTTTCTGATTAATATTGCCTTTGGGGTCGATTTTGGAATTAGCAATCATTTATTTTATATGAATTTTTAATTATTTATAAATTTTCCACGGATTATAATCTTCGAGAATTTTTTTCTCGAAATTTTTCTGTATATGGGGATGTAATTTTTTGCATATATGCTATACACGACTAGCCCTTACTAACTATTATAGTGAGACCTCTGGGAAGGTGTCATCCCTCAATGACACTTCCTTGTAAGAATTTTTGTGAGATGTCCTCGAGCAGGCAGCCCGACAAAGGCCGTCAAGGAAAATAGGGGAATTTTGGACCCTTTCCTTAGGAAAATTGTCCATTTTGTACAAATAGAATGAAAATAAAACAAAATCTTAGCTTTTTCTGAAAATTAAAAAATTCTGACAAAAGCCGGCCAAGGACCCCATTTTCCTGGCAAATGCCAATTTTTTCCTGGTAATTTTGCCCATATTGGGTCAGCCTCAAAAAAAATGCCAACATGTATATGTTGTAGCCGATTCTGCATTTTCAGCCGAATGCGTATTTGGCTAGCCGATTCTGCATCGGTGAAACAAACATTTGCCAAACATGTAGGTCAAATGGTTTGAAACCCAAAACCAAATGCCAAAACCATTTGTTTGGGGGGTCTACAACATATTCTGAAAGTTTCAACATATTTAATTCATCCGAACATGGTCAAAACATCAAATATGTGTTTTTATCGATGTTTTGATGTTCGGATGATGTTTTGACCATGTTCGGATGAATAAAATGTTTTGAAACTTTCAGGATTTGTTGTAGACCTCCCAATAAAACGGTTTGGAAAATTTGGTTTTGAGTTTCAAACCATTTGACCCCCAATGTTTGGCAATGTTCGGTTCACCGATGCAGAATCGGCTACAACATATACATATGTATATTGCCCCATATATCCATTTGGTTTTCGGTGCCCTAGGCAAAAAGTTCAAACGTAAAATTGCCTCGCAGGAAGGATGGCTGATGGACGGACCCCAAAGTCCCTCGATTCCCTTCACTCTCCATGGTCTTATAAATAGGGAACGGATAGTTATGCAAATACACATTTCTTTTCCTGATATCAGAACGCCGAAATAACCACGAAAAACGCATTTTCCACTTGATTAGAACCTTCTATAGAGTGATTTTTAATTTGCATATTTTTGCATTTTCGAGCATATTTTATGCATATTTTGCGATTTTTAGGCAAATTTTCATAATTTTTGCATATTTTGGCATTTTGAGCATATTTTTTAACAAATTTTAAAATTTTTGACATTTTATAGAAATTTTGTAAAATTTTACATATTTCGAGTTTACTTTAAAATTTTCGCCATTTCGTCTCATTTCATGAAATTTTAGTCATTTCATGCCCATCTTTTTGAATTTTCGTCTTTTTCATGACAATTTTCAAATTTAAGGAGTGAAAATAAACAAAATGGATGCTTATTCATTATAATTACTGTTTTGCTTGTAGAAATAATTATTTTTTGCATTTTTAAACAAATTTTAAGCATATTTTATATGAAATTTGGTCAATTTTAATGCATATTTTGGTGCATTTTTTGACTTTTTTGAGCATATTTTATACGCATATTTTGCCAATTTATAATGCATAACTAACTATCCGTTCCCTACTTATAAATGACCGAAAGTCCCATTATTTTCCACAGACGTGTTGCGACATTTGCGCCCCAAGCCATATTACTCGGTTCAACCGCAACCTAATTATTGCCAAAGTACTGTAAAATTGGTTGGCCAAATCCGTTTATTTTGACCATAACTTTTGTTAGAATGAACCAATTCCAACGAGCAGCGTTGGCTCGTTTTGTAGCTAATTTTTTGCTCTATTTATTGACATAAAGCTCATTTCTCCAGGTTGCGTTTGGACCGAGTTATATGTATGGCTTGGGGCGCAAATGTCCAAAACCTCTCCAGAGTCTGATCCGTGCTGAGTCGTTTCTCAGCAAAATATCAAAAAAAAAACACTTTTTGATTGTTAATAAGAAATATTATTATATTAATAAAAAAAATACATAAAAAATTGATCAATTTGACATAAAGTAGAAATTTGTAGAGTGACCGGACGCGCACCAATTTCCAGCAACAGCAAAAATGTTTCTGTCCCCAAACCACCCAATTCCGAGCACCACCACCACAGCAGCAGCTGTGGTCCAACCGCGTCATAATTTTCGGTTGCCCAGCGAGTTGCTGCGCGAGTTGGCCCATTGCATGCCCGCGAGCTGGTTCGTGCAGCAGGTGCGCGTGCCCACTGCGGTGTTCGGGTTCGTTTGGCAGGTCAAACGGCACCGCCACGGCATTGAGCAGCTTGGCATCCCGTTGGGCATCTACTTGGCAGAGGCGAGGACAACGTTGGCGCCAGCAATCAAAAGGGTGGGTGAAAGCCATGGGTGTAGGTGAGGCTGGGGGTCACAACATGATGTCATAAAATAGAGTAAAAAATTAGCTAAAAAATGAGCCATGACCCATCTTAAATGGTCCACTATAGAAAATGTTATGGTCAAATAATAAATTTGGCCAATTTTACAGTTTTTTGGTCATATCTTTTTTCTCAATGGATCAGTTTGGATTGGCTTTGGTTCATTTTGTAGCTAATTTTTTGCTCTATTTTTTGACGCCAAATTCAGTTCACTAGGTTTGGTTTGAACCGGGTTATAGCGATTGCACACCATGTGCGGCACGGGTCCCGTCGGAAATAAATAAGGATCACGATTGGAATTGAATCGGAATTCGCGC
>LDKF01000525.1:39483-53062 GCA_001026735.1 Rotylenchulus reniformis
ATTTGGGTTGATTTAAACATAAAAACCAACCATCCAAACCGTTTGTTGGGGGGGGGGGGTTTAGAGCATGTTCTGAAGTTGATTCTCGCATCAAACAATGGTTAAAACACCCATCGAACATTTTTAATGTTGTGTTTGGGTGGTCGAAAAATTTAATTTTAGTTTTTTTTTGCTTGGAGCAAAGCACTACCAAGACACTCTTTACTACATTGCCCATTTTTTTGCCTTTTCAAACCATCAACTAAAAGGATCATAATTACTTAAGACAGTCAATTTGTCTGAATCCAGATGGGTCGATCGGTGGAGTACAACATGCTGGCCCCCGCAAAAATTGGCGTTTTGTTTTTTGTGCTGCGCGATGCGACGCGTGCCCATTCTGGAACGTACACGCTGGCAGAGGCCGGCGGAAATTGCACAGGAACGTTCAGCGTGAAGGTCGCAAACTGGTCATTATCATTTGGGGAATCACCATACTTTTTGCCGAATTCTGTGTTGTTATTGGTTACATAAGAGTGAATATATAAAATGCCCTTCAGAAAAACCCTTTAAGTTATAATTTTTTACAATTGTTTTTGTTCTTACATGGTTACAGTCCATTAGTCTCCAACGGCCGAAAAGTTTTTTTTTTGAAAATTGTTAGGTAGGCCAGAGCAAACAACTCCAAGTCAAATTTACTACAGATCAACGTGTTGGACAAACCGAGCGCGCCGGAGGGGCCGTTGGAGGTCAGCCATGTTCAGCGGGAGGGGCGCATGAGGCTGGGCTGGAGGGCGCCGGCGGACGACGGCGGCACGCCCATTGACCATTACGCTGTGGAGAGGATGGACATGGACACCGCGACCAACCGCCGATGGGAGCCATGCGGACGCTGTACGGAACCGGGCATGACCGTCCAGGGACTGCAGCCAGGGCATGCTTATCAGGCAAGCATTTATTATTAATGACCAATTCAAAATGAGCCCATGACCAAAACCATGGCAAAAAAATCCAAAAAAAAAATAGTCAAAAAGTGGCCTTTACTACTTAGGGTGTGTAATAAGTTCTGTCACCCCCTCACAGGGGCATTTTAAAAAATTCATAACTTTGTTATTTGAGCATCAATCCACTTTCTCTTTTTTTCATTTTGTGTATTAAAATGTAAGCTTTCATTTTTGAGAAGAAAAAAAATAAATTTAACTAGTTTGATTTAACTCAGATTTAACTGATTGTGAGTTTGGTTGATGTTAATTTGATTTTAAAAAAATATTTTTGCAAAATCTATGAGAAGGTGACAGAACTTATTACACACCCTAAGTAGTTCTTACTTTTTCCGGCCGGGTCACTGGCAGCTCGACCCCTGACAACTCGTCCCCAATACAACTCGACCTCCATACAACTCGACCCCCGACAACTCGACCACTAATAATTTTACATTTTTATTTCTTTAACCAAAGAAAAACCTGATTGTGCTAGGTTGTTAAAAAGTCGCCACTAGAGCGTTAAAAAACCGCCATATGGGCCAATTTGATCAAAAAATTTAAAGCTTGCTAGGCCAAAAGGAGCAGTAGGCGCCCATATCTTTTTGAGTGCCATAACTTCCAAAATACTCATGGAATATTTTACTTTCTTAACGCTAACGTCAAAAATTTTTCTTTATACAGTTTGGGTCCACTTTTGACTCCCCAAAAATTCTGAAAAAATCAGTTTCATTTTTTATTCAAAAAGACATCTCTGGGGTTTCGTCACTTAATCCGAAGCTAACGTCCATTTTGACGTAATGCGTTATCTGACCTCACGTAAATATAAAAACGGAGGTCAGAATCGGATTTGAAATTATCCTGGAGAGTGGAATTTTTTTCAAAAATAATGTAAAAATTATTAGTGGTCGAGTTGTATGGAGGTCGAGTTGTATGGAGGTCGAGTTGTATTGGGGACGAGTTGTCAGGGGTCGAGCTGCCAGTGACCCGGCCGGAAAAAGTAAGAACTACTTAGGGTGTGTAATAAGTTCTGTCACCTTCTCATAGATTTTGCAAAAATATTTTTTTAAAATCAAATTAACATCAACCAAACTCACAATCAGTTAAATCTGAGTTAAATCAAACTAGTTAAATTTATTTTTTTTCTTCTNCCCCCCCCCCCCCCTCCACACTATCTCCGTTTATCCAACTTTTGCTTCCTTTTCTGTCCTTTAAGTTTTCACAGAAAACATTCTTTTAAAATTTTAGAAATAAATTAAATTTTATGTAAATATTTTCCCCGGAATGACACATTATTAATTATTGGATGGGGATTAATTAGTTTACTCATTAACAAGCATTCGCTTCAGTTCCGCGTCCGCGCAGTGAACGCGGAAGGCGAGTCGGAGCCGCTGATGACGAATGGGCCCTTAGTGGCCAACAACAAGAAGAGAAAACGTCGATGCACCCGCAAATGTGTGTGATTTTGATGATGCGAACCGCCACTATTTTTGAATAAAAATTGTTGGTTTGGCGCCAAAATCTCGGTTTAAAACAGGGATCCCATATTGGCTTATTTGTAAGAAAAGTGCGTATTTTGAGCGGACTCGGTCGTTTGAGTCCCTACGTTTGAGTCCCCAGGTTGGAAAAATGATTATAACTCAGCTCAAATGCAACCTAGAGAAATGAGTTTGATGTCATTAGATAGGCCTGAATGTCTGCTATAAAATTGCAGAAGAGACCATTCGAAATGGCCAAGTGCAAAAAAAGTTATGGCCAGATCTTTGGCCAAAATCACGATTGCGCGTCTTAACTTGGCCATAACTTTTTTTCTACTTGGCCAATTCGGATGATCTCTTTTGTATTTTTATAGCAGACATTCAGGGCTATCTTTTGACACCAAGCTTGTTTTTCTAGGTTGAGTTTGAGCCGAGTTACAAGCATTTTTCCAACCTGGGGACTCAAACGTAGGGACTCAAACGACCCTCACCCTATTTTGAGGGGTGCCCTGCCTACAAAAATAAAAAGTGCTTATTTGTAAGCAAATGCTTATTTTTGACCGATTGACTAATTTTTCACAAAATACCCCTATAATTCCATAAAATGATCAATTTTCTTAAGAAAATAAGCATCAATTTTCCAAATTTTTTCTCCGGCGGCCCCTATCGGGGGCCGCCGATATCCCTTACAGTGAATTTTCCAAAAAAAAATCAATTTTCTTAGAAAATGGCCTAAAATTCTCAAAATTTTCTCCGGCACCGAAACCAAAAAATGATCAATTTTCTTGCATTGGCTCAAACCGAAATAAATTTTGATCATAATTGTCCCCAAATGTACCAAATGCTCATTTCCAACAACAAATTATTGGATGAAATTGGTGGAAGTGAAAAATACAAGTCCAAAATTTGATAAATTTTTATCTGGAATTGGAATTGCACCATTTTGCTTTAAAATTTATTATTTTTATCACCAAAAAAAGATTTATATTGATTTTTTAATACATGCTTATTTTTGTTGAACAGCCCCAGCGAAATGCTTATTTTTAAGGTCATGACTGCTTATTTTCAGAAAAAAAAATATGGGATCCCTGGTTTAAAACCAGGTGCCGACCCCCTTGTACTCGTACTTACCTACTTCTTCCGGACCCCTCAAAATTTGTACTCGTAGTTCGAAAATTCGTTTTTGTCCACTTTATCCAATGACTAATATATTGTGGCATTTAAAGTTGTTTTTGAACCACCATCAGATCCAGAAGTAGCACGCAGCTTAAAATAAAGAAATTAAATCAGGGTTCCCAACTCACTGATGCCTGAAAAAAAGGACACCCTTTAAAATACTAAAATTGTTCCAACAACTTTCGATTTCTGGGAAATTAAGGGCATTTCTTGAAACAAATCCTCTAGGTGCGGGTGCCGGCGGTCCCGACAGAGGCCACCGGAGAAAATTTTTTGAAAATTTAGTCCTTTTTTCTTAAGAAAATTGGCCATTTTTGAATAAAATTTTCGAAATTCTCAATAATAAAGGACAAAAAAGGACAATTGGTCCAAAAAAGACAAATCTTTAAAAAAGGACATTTAAATTTTCAAAGATCGGTACCCCTCAAAAAAAAAGGACAACTCTTTAAAAAAACGATGTTTGGGAACCCTGAATTATGTAAATTGACCCACCATTTTTTTGCTTTGGGTTGCCTGAAGCCAACAGTTCTGCCGATGGGAAAATTGCCGGCGGAAGAGAGTTCTTCATTGTCAGCAAATGTGGATTGCTGTTGCGATGGGCGGACCAATGTCCAGCAGCAGTTGTCCACCGGTGCTATGTCGTTTCAGCGAAAAGTGCAAAAATAAAATAATTGTCCCAGAAAACTTGTTTCTTAGACTCGTTAGACTAAAAGTATAAAAGGCAAAATTGTACAGAATTTCATGCTGATTCTGAAGGTATTTTTAATTTTTCGAAATTCAGCCAAAAAGTTCGAAATATCACCTAAAAACCGTATTTTTCGGTATTTCGGGAAAATTTCGAACTTTTTGGCCGAATTTCGAAAAAATAAAAATATCATTCGAATCAGCATCAAATTCTGAACAATTTTGCCTTTTATACTTTTTGTCTAACAGGTCTAACAAAAAAGTTTTCTGGGACTGTTATTTTATTTTTGCACTTTTCGCTGAAACGACTCAAGCACCTTGTCCACCATCCATTCTGCTGTTTTTGCAATGGGCATCAGTGCCCAGAGACCGGCGGGTGCTAGATCATTCCGCAAAAAGTATCAAAGTGGATTTTTTTTAAACTAGTGCTATCTTATGCAAAATAAATAAAAAAATAAGAAATATATAATTTGTTAGATAGAAAAAAAATTAAATTTTTTTTAATGGTAAAAAACTAAAAGTCAATTATAAGGAATGAATTTTAGTCTCTTAAGATAATTTAAGTTAGGTCATAAGAATAAAAATCGCCAAAAAATTGGTTGAGAAAAAAATCGGGTAAAAAAATTAGCTAAGAATCAAACTATTTTTTTAAAATAGTTCCTTTATTTTTAATAATGTATTTTAGCACTAATTTTTGCACACAAAACAAAACCCATTTTGATACTTTTTGCGGAATGACTCAGCACGGACCGGCGGGCCCGTCGGTGTCTTATCGTGACCCCGGCGGATCGGGAATCGCCTAGTGGTTTTAAGAGTTTTTCGGGGTGCATACGGGGTCGGAGATTTTCGGGGCTCCCATGTCGTGGCTCGGCCCCGATCCTTTTGCAGATCACTAAAATGTCTAACTGTAAGACTAATCCGATGATATATGTCCTGGCCGAAAGCGCAACTTGGCCATTTGTGCGGAAAATTATTCTCCATTTTTGACCTTTTTGGCTTTCCAAATTCATTCTTTCAAATGGCCATTTCACTCATTTTTCCCCTTTAAATGAAACGATGAGAGATTAGTGATGTGATCTTTAGTCCCCGGCTTCATCATTTTCTGATCTGGTTTTATTTACTCAGAATTTTTTTAATTCCACCCAATCATCGTTAAACAGATACATTCACAGGTCAACAAAGTTTTGAAAACCATTTTCGGCAAGTTTATGGAGAAATTTGTGAAGTTTCGCTGTATTATGGGGGTGCTGTCGGCCCTGATGGAGAATTGTGTGGACAAAAAATCGCGAAAATGGTCATAAAAATGGGCGAAGAATTGCCGAATATGGATGAAAACATGAAATTTCTCTAAATATCGGAAAAATTGGCGAATTTTGGAATCCGACTTTTTCCATTTGTTCTCTCTCTCTTTTCGGTTCTAGAACTGCTAACTGCAAGATACTGAAGGGCCAAATGCAAAATAAAATTTGTTTTTGAAGCTCCTTACCGGCACAATAAAATTTGATGTGTTCGAAAAACCGAAATGTACCCATTTACCTGTTATATCTTTGGCCAAGCAAGCTTCAAAAAGTTTGAAGTCAATTTTTGGTCATTTGGCGATGTTTTTTAACGTGATGGTACCACTTGTATCAATTTTTTGGTCAATTCTTCAGCACCACATTGTTCCCATTTCCAGCAAGTTCCCTCCCGCCTCTCCGCTCCCCCCCCCCNCCCCCCCCCAAAAAAAATCCGCCGATGACAACAGCTGTTGTTGCTGGTGCACCGCGGCGGCGGATGCCCAACGAGTTGTTGCGCGAGTTGGCCCAGTGCATGCCCATGGCGTGGTTCGTCGTCGGGTCTCAGGCCGAGCAGCACCGTCACGGCACTGTGCAGCTTGGCATTGTGCTGGGCACATACCTCGGACAGGCGGGGGCCAAATTCGCGGCAGTGGCCAAGAGGGTGAGGAAAGATAGGCCAAAGAGTAGAATGATGGAATTCACCTATTATATAGGGGAATAAAGAAAAATTGGAAAAGGAACAAAAAAATCGTGCGATAAAATATCGAAAAAACGCACTTTGTGGTTTGTCGGCGGATCATCGCAGGCCAAGCAGCAGCGGCACGAAGGCATTGTCCAGCTTGGCACTGCCATGGGCACATATCTGTCCCGAATTCATGGCAAATTCGCCAAAGTGGTGGCCAAAAAGGTGAATGCGCCAAAACAGAAAACGTATCCCCCGGCCAATAAATTGGAAAATTGGGTTTGCATTTTCCGATCACTTATTTTTTAACAAATTTCACATTTATTATACAAATAATTCCACAAAAATAAGGTGACGGAAAAAGCTTTAATTTTTGAAATCAAAAATTCCATGAATTTACGTGAAAATGCCAAACAAATGCAATGGTTGCACAATGGTAATGGCATAATGGTTTATCGCACAAGACACAATCCGTGGCTTCGATGCCCATCACCACAACCAAACCCCCTTTTGGGAAGCAAATCCTTCTAATTTTTATGCGATAAATTTAAAAAATTGGCATTAAAATTTTAATTTCGCCGTTTTTTGGTAATGATTTTTCTTGTTTCGATCGCGGATTCGGCGGCGGAGCAGTCGCGGGCCTCGCCACCTCCATCCTTCCAGAAACTGCGAAATCCTGAGCCGGAGGGCTGGCTTTGTGTAAGCACTTATAGAGGGGAGAGGGGGAGGGCACACCCATGGAACCCGGCACTACTTTTCAGAAAACCGGAAAATCAGATTTTGTTCGAAACTAATCGGCGCTATTTGAAAGAAGGCCTGTTTTGAAAACCCACCAAAGGGGTCTCCCCCCTGTTAGGCAAAAATGAAAATTTTTTTTTGTTTTTTTGGCAACTACATATTTTGCTCAGAAATGAGTTAAAAAATGAAAAAATTGTAAAAAATTAAGATTTTGATTTTCAAGTGAACAGGGTCCCTCCTGTTGAATTTTTGGGTTTTCAAAACAGGCCTTCTTTCAAATCAGTGTTTTCCTGACCGACCTTTTTCCGGTCACTAAATGACCTCTGACCTGACCAGAAGCCCGGTCAGGTCAGGTCATTTTAAAGTGACCTGACCGACTCTCCGGTCACTGGTCATGTGACCGGTCACATGACCGGTCATCTGACCTCCAGTCAAAACAGAATCGATCCAAAAAAATTGCAAATTTGTTACTACATTATATGAATACAATTTCAATCAATCGATAAAAATTGTATTCATATAATGTAGTTTTGTTAATTTCTTGAGAAAGGTTCTAAAAACTGATCAAATGAATTTAATAATAAGTAATCAACTAGTGAAAAGCTGAGCACATCAAGTTCATTTAGACTTTGTTTTGTAGTGGCGAATTATGCTTGTGAAAAGTAGTGATGAGCTGATGAGACTCAATTTCCCGAGCTTCGAGAACTGAGACCGAGACAGGGCTAGAAATTAGAATTTTTTTAAATTTTACACATAAAAAGGGCAAAAAAAATCTTACGTTTATATGGGGTGTCGCAACCCCGATAGGAGACCGCCTGGAAATTTTTAAATTGAACTAATAAGATTTCAATCAGTTTGAATGAGGAATGGGAAAAATTGAAACTGAGTGAATAGTTTTGATGGAAATTTTTTTTCTGACGAAAAAATTCTTTGTTAAGGAAATTTCACCATTATAATTCAAAATTTTCCCTAAAAATTTTAAAAAAATTTCGGCAAAAATCCTATTCTTAGGGGTGCATTTTTGGTACATTTACCCCAATTTCCGGTCATATGACCAGCTGACTGACCGGGCTAACCGGTCATGACCGGATGACCTGACCAGGAGCCCCGGTCAGGTCAGGTCAGGTCATCGGTCAGGTCAGAGGTCACATGACCGGTCAGTGACCAAAGCCGGTCAGGAAAACACTGTTTCAAATAGCGCCGAACATTGTCTTGAGGGTGCTGAGTCGTTACAAAAAAAAATATCAAAACTCAATATGCCCTCTAAAAACTTTTTTGTTAGACCTGCAGCGTTTTTCTGTTCCGACTTAATCTGTTCTGTTCCTGTTCTGTTCCTGTTCTGTTCCTGTTCCTGTTCTGTTCTGTTCCACGCTCTGAGAACAGAACAGGAACAGAACAGATTGAAAAATCCTGGAACAGAAAAACGCTGTAGACCTGTTAGACCAAAAATATAATAGACAAAGATGTGCAGAATTTTATGCTCTATCTTCTGGTATAAAATTTTTTACGAATTTCGAACAATAAATGTCGAAAAAAGTCGAAAATATCGAAAATTATAGTTTTTCCTACCCTTTTCGACATTTTTGTTCGAAATTCGTAAAAAATTTTAATAGAGCATAAAATTCTGCACATCTTTGTCTATTATATTTTTGGTCTAACAGGTCTTACAAAAAAGTTTTTAGATGACATATTGAGTTTTGATCCTTTTTTTTTAACGCCCATTTTGTTTTTTTTTTGTAACGACATAGCACCGTCTTGAGATCTGTGACGGAAGTCCCGGAGCGATTACGGTTCCTGGGTTGATCTTTTTGGGTACTTGTTGAGTTTACCTCTCCCCCCCCCCCCTCTACTGGCCAAAAAATTATTTTTTTCTGGCAAATTTCACAACTCAAAAATGATCCGCCGGGGGTTTTCATATGTGCTTGACTCTAATCTGACGTCAAGTCATATCTCATAATCAAAATCTATGATTTTCACAAGTAACCATTTTACAGATAAAATGCTTGAAATAATGAAAAAATCATTGGCACACCGATAAATCTTGCGGATAGCGAACTAACGATGAATGAAAACAGTGGAAAAAATAGTTTAATTTATAAGAAAAATTGTTAAAAGATTTAAAAAAGAAAATTGTATCAAAAAATGATTGCTTAATCAAAAAAAAATGGACGAACAATCTCAGATTTTGATTATGAGATGTGACGAAACTGACGTCAGCAGATTAGAGCTAAGCACATGTGAAAACCCCCGGCGGATGGATTATTTGTTGAACTGTGAAATTTGCCAGGAAAAATTAATTTTTTTGGCCAGCAGAGGGGGGGGGGAGGGGTGGTAAACTTAGGTGCTAGGTCGTTACCGCTAAAAACCGCCACGAGGGGCGTTAAAAAAAACCGCCACGAGCCATAGTCTGTACGAAAACTTTTTTTGTTAGACTTGTTAGACAAAAAGTATAAATGGGAAAATTGTTCAGAATTTATGCTGATTCGAATGGTATATTTTTAATTTTTCGAAATTCGGTCAAAATGTTCGAAATATCCCCTAAAACCATATTTTTCGGTATTTCGGGGAAAAATCGAATTTTTTGTTAGAATTTCGGAAAAATTTTTATACCATTCGAATCAGCATAAAATTCTGCACATTTTTGCCTTTTATACTTTTTGTCTAACAAGTCTAACAAAAAAGTTTTCGTACAGACTATAGCTCGTGGCGGTTTTTTTTAACGGCTCAGCACCGTAAACTCAACAAGTACCCCCTCTTGCGTATTCAATAATTTCCTCTACTGTATAGCTTTGGACAGCGAATGGAGAACGCTTCATCTTTAACTACTTTGACCAAATAACAATCACATGGGATGATCCCCGGCCGCAGGTGCGCACAATTCGATGATTTGACGCGATGTTAGATCGAGTTCCACATGAGATCGCATCATCCAAAAAATTTTCCGAAAACTCGCTACTCTGTTTAAAATAGCTTCTGTAAAAAAATTTGGTATCGAATTCCGAAAATATGGCATCTGGTTTGATTGAAATCCCCAAAAGATTGAAAGTAATCTGCAGGGTTGGAAAAGAAGGATTCGGGAGTCGGACTCGATAGGGCGAGCAGCCGATTTTAAATTTAAAAAAACATTTAATTTAGCCGAATATGCACAAAGAACATGTGACTTTGATGATTTTGAGAGATTTAAAATGATTTTTAAAAAATCCAAAAATTTTTGGACACAAATTTTCCAAATAAAAATGCATTTTATACAGGTTAAATGATTTTTTGGGCAAAAAAAATCACGCGATAATTCAGAGCCTATAAAACTCACTTCCAAAGGTAAGTCAAAGAAACAAGCTTGGTTTCAACAGGTGGAGAGCATTAAATTTGCTACAAAATGAGCCTATTCCCATATGAATTTGTCCGTCCCAGAAAATATGGCTAATTCCGGAAATTTGTGTATTTTGACCATTTTCACCAATGAATTTATGCTTACTAATTTAACCAATGCTCTATTTCTTGACACCAATCTCATTCTCCAAGGTTGGTTTGAACCGAGCTTTAGGCTCTGGTGCCTGAATTCTCGTGGTGCCGAAATGTCGTGACACCGTTAGAAATTGGGGGCCTTCCGAATATTTTTTTGGTGGCTTTGCTGAGCAACCGCGACTTTTGGGTCCGGATCCCTGCCTCGCGCAGATCACTCGGATCAATCCAGCCAACCCTCCATTCACCCTTCCCCCCCCCCNCCCCCCCCCATGTGTGTTTGTTTTGCTTTATTTGGACAAATAAATAAAACGCATTTTTTGCATTTTGCCCACCACTTTCGCCGCCCGTCTGAACCGCCAAAAGCAACAAACCGGTCTGTCTGTCCCTTTTTGTTCCGCCGGAGAGCCCAAAATGGTTCCGGAAGGAAGGAACGAACATCTGTTGAGGGCCCCGATCACCAAATAGGCCGAAAAACCAACGAAAATTGAGTCACCCGCAAACGGAATGGAACCGCCGCCCTCCAGAGACCATGCATAGATTGTTTTCCATTGATCGCCAGAATTGTCCTGCAAAGTAGCTAGTGTTCGGCACTGGGCCGGACCCGGTCGAGGACTCCAAAAAACCCCTCGGGGTCCGGCCCCGATGATTTTGAGAGATGATCAGGGCTTTTCGGGGTCTCGATAAAATCCCGACCAGGCCCAGCCCTGATTGATTTGAAAGTTTTTCGGGATCCCGGTCTCGGGGACACCGGCCCAGATCCATTTGCCGATCACTACTGCGCATAGTTGACCCATTCCCCTGTGTAAATGCCAATTCGCCATCCATTCGCGGCATTTTTTGATCCCAAATTCAATTCTCTGGCATTTCTTTGACAAATGGAGCACAACCAGCGGAGCATCACTTTCTCACCTCTTCCCCCCCCCCTACCAAAAAAATTGAAAATCATGACTAACCGTCTTTTGGACTTCATTTTTTTTGTTTTTTTTTCTTTTTTCCGCTCTTTTGGTGGCGTCAATGACCTTCATCACACATTCCATTTGGGTCGTCTCATTTTTGCGCAATCTTTTCGCAGAAGGTCAGCAGAACAATGCCCGGAGGGGGCAACGGTTGCGCACGACTTGTTGCATTTCGTGTTGGTCGCACGAAGAAAAACATAAGCAAAATGACCTAAACTCATTTTGCAAGATTCCGTTTTGAATTAAGCGAATGGGCCACAAATGTCGGCACACCTTTCATAAAAAAAACAAAAATTGGCCCATTTTTCCTCACCATTTTTATACATAATCTGATTTTATTCTATTTTTACTTGATTATCATCCTTTTATTTTATTTTTTGTGATTTTTTATTTCGACTCTTACCTCACAAGTCAGTTGTGGGACAATGTCTGAAGCGTCAACTTCCTCCCCAACATCGACGATCCCGTCCGCTTCCCCTTCCGCCTCCGAGTGCTGTTCCCCGGTTGTTGCGGCACCGCAACACCGAATCGTGCGTAAGTCGTCCGGGGTTGTGCGTATCGGCATCGGCGCGGGTGATCGTGGACGCAACGCAGCGACGACAGAACGCACGCGTCGACGCGCGGTGGACGAATGGATGGCACGCGGGTTCCGCGCGCTGGGTCACCGCATGGCCGACTGGCGCGTGCCGACCATTGCGGTTTGTCGGGACTTTTCGCCTTTCATCCTATCTTGACGATGTTCCTCCCCGCAGGTTGTCCTTGTGTTTTCCGCGCTGTGTTCCGCGCGCATTCCCTTCACGCCCCAACAAGACGACCTGAAAAGCGGTTACACACCGCGAGGGGCCCGCTCGCGTGAGGAATTGGTCCGCTATGAGCGCTTCTTCGCCGCCTCCGATGATGTGGATGTGGTGGAGAATGGTAATGCCATCGTGGAGGAGAAAGACCCGAGCGACCCTGTTTCCGTGGTAAGTTTTGCTTATAAAAGAGATACACTCCCGGACCCACGATGATTTGTCCCCGCTTGCCAAAATGCTGTGATTTATTTACGGAAAAATCAAAAATCTTTTTCAAAAATTAATTTAATGAAAACGAGGCCTATGGATTTCTGAAGAATAAGATTGGGCTTCAAAAATTTTGAAAAATTCAAAGCTTGACGAATTGTAACTAGAATAAATCGTGGCTTTTTGTTGACTGGTGGGACAAATTGTGCCGAGCCCAACCATGGGTCAACACCGGCTTCACAACATTTTGAATTTTCTTTTTTTTACCATTTGCCTCATCGGTTTTTCTCATAGTTCAAGATCAAATTTCCCCCAGGCAGTTTTCGTGACCGCGCGCGATGGCGGCAACCTGCTACGCGAGCGGCTGCTCAACGAGACGGTCGCGCTCATTGACACGCTGACGCGCAACTTCACGCTGGCCGACCGCGGCCCATTCGCGCAGTTCTGCACCGACTTCTGCATGCTCAACGAGCCAGTGCGGCAATTCGCGGTACAGTACACATCTATGTATAATGTCTACTGTAGTTCCTTTGTTACTCTAATAAGACAGAATTTGGATGGACTTTTAGTAAAAAAAAAAATCATGCGGTACATTGTCAAATCCGGATGCCAGTTTTTAGAATTTCGGATATATCCATTTAGGGCCTGATTTAGGGCCTTTTCTTATCCTTATAGGTACCGTAAAAACTCTGCTTTACAGAATAAAAAATTAGTACCCCATGGGATTTTATTTTTCAACCCCTCTGGAAAGGGGGGTCTATGTATTAGAGGTTCCCAGTTCCCAGTAGTTTCTTCAGAGGAGGGGTCTATTGGAGGGGTGGGCTCCTAATTGGAGGTGGGGACTTAATAGAGGTAAATACGGTATATGGACCTTTGGCTTATGACATTGGATGCCACCATATCCTTGTACTCTGTTCATTGTATTTTTCCACTTATAAGAACGGTTTCCTGGCCCAGCATCTGTCGCATGGTAATGGTGACCACATGAACGACGACGACATGGCCCGAGTGAACCTTTCCTACCCGTTCATGCACATCCTGGGACGCCAAATCGAGTACCGTATTTCCTGTATTATTAGATCCCCAGGGGATTTATTTTTCAACTCCCTTCCAGAGGGGGGGTCTATTACAGGGGGACTAATTGCAGGGGGGGGCTTAATACAGGA